>JAOTRN010000017.1:15814655-15830345 GCA_028566695.1 Bagroides melapterus
GGATCTATAGCCAATCCGGGGAACACTGGGTGTGAGAAACCCTGGATCATTATAGACACACACACACACACACACACTTGTTCATATCTTGTGGCACATTACCAGGATGTTTTGGGGGGTTTGGGAGGAAATCATAGAACTTGGAGAAAACTAACATGAAAACAGCAACTCGAGCAGAGTTGTCATGCCACTCAAACTAACTACTCTATTTTAAATTTTTTGCCAATAAGCAAAAATTTCCAACAACATTGTTATGTTGAAGTGGTACACATTCCTCTTTTTGTCCAAACAGCATCCATCAAATAAGAATACATATAAATATTTAGTGTCAGTACAAAAAGTGACTAACTGAAGGAGACAATGGCTTCCATACTCATGTCTTATCCTTCTCTTCTCTTCTCTTCTCTTCTCTTCTCTTTTCTTTTCTTTTCTTTTCTTTTCTTCTCTTCTCTTCACTGTTCTCATTTCTTTATTATCTCCTTTGCTCTTTGCTCTTTTTTTAAGTTTCACATTTTAAGAATATTGTGTGTGTGTGTGTGTGTGTGTGTGTGAGAAAGAGAGAGAGAGTGTGTGTGTGTGTGTGTGTTTAAAAAACTTTGTACAGTGTTTTAGGCACATGGTATCTTAAGTCTATAATCTAGTAAACCAGTGTTAATGTATTTAATGATAGAGACTTAAAAGCACTTTTGTGGGGCGTCTGCCAAATGCTGTAAATGTAAAATGTGTGTGTGTGTGTGTGTGTGTGCGTGCGTGCGCGCGTGTGCGTGTGTGTGTGTGAAACGTACAGAAAAGACTCTGAGCTATAGGACAGCTATAGGACAGATGACTCCTGTACCATGCCAACACTCACTATTGCTACACACACATGAGCTACTCAGCACTTAGACTCGCTAATGCATCTTTCAGCTGCACACATCGAGTGCTACTCCGGGTTTGTGAAATACAGGCAAATGGTTTAACCAAACACCAGAGTAATTGTAGCCTGAAATATGCGGGACAGTTTTTTAAAAAGTTCATAACGATGTGTGCACGGTATAAGTGATATATTATTTCAGTGTGTACAATAAGAAAACCCATTTATTATTTAGCGAGAAGAACAAAACGGAATCTCCCAGCATGAGCTAAGCAGGCTATAAAACGAAGACAAATCCTTTGTCACTTTGGAAAAATGTGTCTTTTGATCATCATAATCTCGCTGCGGATTCGAGTGCTCTATTTTGGAATAGTTTCGGCATGATGATGAAGGAGATCCGCTGGTTTCAATTTCATGTGGAAAACAACAGACGAGTCCTGTGCGTGTATACGTACGCATGTCTGTGTGCGACTGGTTTGAAAAGCATGCTGAGATTTGTGGCGGTCTTCAAATCAGAGAGCCAGTGTTTATGAAACGGCAACTGCGTAAACAGGATTTAGCGAGACTTTCATCAAAAGACGCAAAACCCATAAAGCAGTATTAACTGTTGGGACAAGCGATCGCTGTGTTGGCAGATTCCTGTCACAATCTAAACAACCAGCCCCAATCAAAAAGAGCTCTTTCCTTCATTTTATTCTTCTTTATACACTTTCATACTGGGAGGTCCTGCTAATTACTGCCATTACTTAAACATACTGAAGCTCCCCTTTTTTTTAGCTCTAGCCTGAACATTCCTTGTCGAATGGAGATTCATGATTTGTGCTTAAGTCACTTTTCTATTGTTGCAATAAAAACTGTGCCGCGAGGTAGGAAGGATCGCTGTTACATCAATTTTCTGTAATATTTTTAGAGAAAGTTTGAGACAACCTCCATTAAGGATGTCTTTCTTTTTTTTTTCTGGGTTGAAATCCATTTGAGTTTGCACTGAGCATGGAGTTTAATTAAACAGAACTAACTACAACACCTATCGGCCGCAGTTAATCACAGCAATGGGCTATCGATGGCCGATGTGCAGCGATGATGAACGACATTGTGTGTGTATTCATCACTAGTCCTGGGGTGAGAGCAGCTCCCCTACCACCTCCACCTGCAGGACCTAACACAGCCTCACGTACAAGATAAAAAACACCCAGGCATGCCTCCAACCAACATACCCACCTAGCCTTTCAGAAAGCCTTAATTAAAAAAGAAAAATTGCACAGGGGCAAAGAATGTGGAAGCTAACTTTCTACTTGCTGTCTTTTACTTCTTGCACATGCTGATTAGAGCAAACTGTGCACAGAAAATGCATGGCTAAGTATTGCACTAAGACCAGGTGTGCGCTTGGCTGGACATACTCTCATTTGGTCAGCACAGGTGTGGGAAAAAAAAAAAAAGAAAGTTGATGGTACAATAAACAATGCATACCGTTCTGACCCAAGTGAGCAGGCAACTATGATGCGCCACGAGCTTCTTACAGTCGCAAAACCTTTTCAACGGTTCTCCGTCCACCAGCTGCACGTCTCTGCAGATGAAGCACTCAGGAGTTTCTGCAAAGAAAGAAAAAAAAAAGGAAATAAATAAATGTCTGCAAAAAATGCTCATCAGCACAGAATCGCAAAACATAACAATGCCACCTACCGTAAGCGAGTTTGTCCAATAGAGTGTGTAAAACTATTTTAATGCAATGTACAATACCAACAGATCAAGAACTTCAGATAATTTTCATATCAAACATTCTATAGTGTTTACACAGAATGGAGTGAACAATAAAAACATTATGCGCAGCAGTTTTGCAGGCAAATAAAGCTATAAGAGCTATCAGCAGACTGGTTCCAGTACTACAGTAACTGGAGTAACTAGACTTTACGTCCAGGTTGAGCAGAACAGATTCTCCGAACATAAAATAGGATTTTCTCATCCGAATGCTCAAATGCTAAGATTGATAGCATTTGAAAGACTCCACTATACAGAGTGACTTAGTTCCAGTGAAAGGAACTCTGAATGTTTCAGCATACCAAGACATTTTGCACAATTCCATGCTCCCAACTTTGTGGGAACAGTTTAGAGCTGGCCCCTTCCTCTTCCAACATGACTGTGCACCAGTGCACAAAGCAAGGTCCATAAAGACATGGATGACAGAGACTGGTGTGGATGAACTTGACTGGCCTTGACGAGTCCTGACCTCAACCCGATAGAACATCTTTGGGATGAATTAGAGCGGAGACTGAGAGCCAGGCCTTCTCATCCAACATCACATGCACTTCAGCCTTCCCAGAAGAGTTGAAGCTGTTATAGCTGCAAAGGGTGGACCGACATCACATTGAAACCTATGGATTAGGAATGGGATGTCACTTAAGTTCATATGCGAGTCAAGGCATGTGAGCGGATACTTTTGGCAATATAGTGCATTTCTCGTATATACAACTGAGCAGTTGAGGATTCAGGTCAAAGTGCCAGGAGTAGTAGGTTGGCAGTGCAGGGTTTGAACTCAGAACCTTCCAATCAGTAGACCAATGGTCTTAACCAGTGAGGTACCACTTCCCAGTTAGGACGAAAACATGAACTTTCCGAATAAGATTGGACACCTCTGGGATACATCAGAAAACCACACTGGGTTCCATCCTGTCAGCTGAGAACAGGAACCTGATGCGGGATGAAAATTCAATCAAGTCAAGCCAGCTATATATATATACACTGTGCTGTCCATCCATTTATTTATCCAACCATCCATCTATCCATCTATCCATCTGTCATGAATTTTCATTTTGTATTGTGCTTGGTTGTTAATAGTCTGAATAGGTACAGTGATTTATTAAAAAGTTGTTCACTATATCTCTTTTACTAAAGGAGAAGTAAAGTATCATTGTTTAAAATCAATCACTTTGTTGTTTCTGCTGTAATCATAAAGAGTTGTAACCATCCTAGGACTCTTATGCTCAATATGCTCATACTAAAAATCCTTTCAAACACTTAATAAGGTCTCTCTTTACTTTTCTACTCTCATCCAAATTCCCTTTGGAGTCTGGATCCTCTTGAGGTTTCTTCCTCATGTCATCTCAAGGAGTTTTTCTTTGACACTGTCGCCCCTGGCTTGCTCATTAGCTATCTAGATCTACATCCAGATTTCTGTGTAGCTGCTTTATGACAATGTCTATTGTTAAACATTTATAGAAATCAAATTAAAATGAAATGAAGTGTATTGACTGTTTGTAGATGGATTCTGAAGTTGTGAACAGTGAAACCTGTTAAAACCGGTGTCAAGTTATTGTAATAAACATACAGCTCTTCCAAAGCCTTGTTACTTTTTGTGTAGTACTCAGTCTAAACTCACTGTGATCCAGTGAACAGGCGAGACACATAGATTTCCAAGCAGGGCAAAGAAATTCCAAGACACCAGAATGAGGTGACAGTGAGAAGGCAGATCCCATTAAAGTACTGGATGAGTTTGCTAACTACTATTTAGCTAGGCATAGTTTCAGGCATAGGAAGGATAGTGTGGGTGAGAGCTTTGATCACTTTGTGCATGATTTGTGACTCCTGCTGGGAGTACGCTGACCCAGATGGCATGTTGATAAACTCCGTAATTGCAGGAGTGTGGGAAAAGAAAGTACAGGAAAGGTTTTAGATAAGAGTGAAGATCTGGCAGTTGAAATTTCTCAGCTGTATGAAATAACGTAAAAACAAATCAAAATAGACGGATTAAACGTTGCAAAAGGGTCAGCAGAGTTTAGCAGAATTAATCGACCACAACGTCACAAGAGTGAAAACTACAAATCAGGATCCAAGGTCAGAAATTGTCTGAACTGCAGGAAATTCTGCTAAATTCTCTCTGTGTTCTTACCAAATCACTTGCTGGCTGGTTGCTGCAAACATGCAATAAAACACTTGGAAGCAGCAGAACCTTCTCTAGGTGATGAAATTATAGATATGAAGGTGACACAGACAGATGATATGGTAGCTATAGGTGAAAGAGATAAATGGACAGTGAAAGTCAAAATTCCATCTCAGGTTGTGCACTTCAGAGAAAGACACGTGTGCAAAGTGCAGCACACTTATCGTGGACTGCCACGGTGAGTCGAAGCACTCAATCAAAGTACTTTGTGTTTATTCTAATCACAAGCTGCAACCAATGGCCAGAGTTGGTCTCATCTGAAATTGTGCAGATATCATAAGAATGTGCTCTAGGTCTAATTATTAGTTTCCCCCACAGAATAACACTGAAAAAGGCACGATAGCCAGTGTTGGCAAGGCCTCATTAGTGCAAAACGTACCAGCTGGACTGGCTGTCTTTTCTGAAGTGGCACAGAAATGGAACTTTGCCAGGCAAATGCACACAGTGTATGCTGTGTTGACTGATGGTACCATTCAAAAGAAAGATGAGATGGTCGAGAGTGGTAAGTGTAATGGTATTAAATCATCTTGCATAACAGGTCAAGCCTTTGTTCTTTGGCAGTCATGTCCAGTGGGGGTGTCGGAACCTGTATAGACCCAAGTGACCTAAATAAAGAGATAATTAGGTGGGATATTATCCCGTGCGTATCACAGAAGAAACCGAGTCCAGCATGCTGGTTGCTGAGTTACTTAAATTTGATCCATATGAGGCACTGTCGCATGTCACTACCTTTAATATGCCAGATGGGAGATTCAATTTGGTAGATGTTACCCTTCAGCCTCACAGATATTCTTTAACAATCATCTAGGATAGCAGGATGAAAGGCTTTGCCAGCGCTACAGGGATTACGGATGGAGCATCGATAATGGAACAGCATGTTGCAATTCTCTGTAAAGTGCTTTTGCACCAGCAAGCTTATTTTCTACAAGGTTTCTATTTGTCAATCAGCAGATCCAGATGTGGGATCATTGATGACAGCTGATAGTCTAAAACCAGACACTTCTAAAGTCAGAGCAGTTCCGTGCATGCTTCAAGGTACACATTCCTCTACGACAGATTGTTTAGGGCAGTGTAGAATTAATAAATCAGCTGACTCAGAAAACAGGCGTGTGACAAGCTCAAGGACCTCTACTCACGTCCTTCAATACTCATGTTCCTTGATCCAGCAACACTTAGTTTGCCATCAGCAATAGGTTTAGAGCTAGGCTTCTACAAGATGACCAGTTCATTGAGGTCTCAGATCATTAACAGATACATACTGGGAGTTCTGGTGTCATAGTAAGTGCTATTGTGACAGTATCATAATTGCCAACTGGCCTCTGGCTGAACCTTGTTACCTGAGAAGGAGATACAACTTCTAACTCTTCCAGAGCCCTTAATCAGGGTGTAACAAGACCAAGTGCCAGTCAAGCTCAGTCTGATAGCCAGAACACTCAGACCAATCAGATTGTTTAGATTACAAAAGATCCAAAATGAACAAATTTGAGCTGCATTGTCTTCTTCCTGTTTTTTTTTTTTTTTTTTTTTTATTCCTTTGCTTTTTGTTTGGTTATGAATGTCAGTTAACACTTTTAGTAACCATGAAAAAAACTACAGCTCTAGGTTTCACATCTATAGAAAATTTCGGCTTATCACTGGTAAAAGAATGATGAAGACTGATAAAAGAAGAAGAAACGATCATCATTATTTTCAGCTGAATGCCGTCTCTAGTGTGTGTCCATTACTGGGTTAATGCAGGCATAATTTGTGCAACATTAACCATGCGCCGGGCAATTATTTGATTAGGGCACGCCGAGAGAGATGTGGGAGTAAATCTTCTACGGCTTGCCTCACACGCGCTGCTTATTACCTTGTCAATTTGTCATTTTGTCACACCTAACAGCGATTGATGTGAATCTGTTTTTGTCAAGTCATTAACAGGCTCATTCACTCGAGGTGCCGCATCAGATAGGATCTAAACGGAAAATTATACGGAAACCGCCGTAAACAGAGAACAAATTAACTATCCACGGCAAAAAATAAGCAATTACATCAGGCAACGGCTGCCCCTTAATGAACACTCCATCAGCCATGAACACCTAAGTGCTTTCAGGGAAAAAAAAAATCATTATCTCATTTTAATTTGCTGTGTAAATATTATGGACTATAAGAGGAATTAGTAGTGGTACTTCTAAATAAGTCAGGCATTTTAAGGCTTCTGAGGGAAGAGATGGTTAGAGCAGCTCGGTGAGCAAAAGGTTGATTAGGTTGAACTAGAAAAACGGTCAATACTTCTGGTCGAACGAAGTTTCAAATACAGATCCATTGTAGGTCCTCGATAGCTGCAATATTAATATAAGTGAGTTTGCTCTAATTGCATAAGACACGGATTGCACTGTTAGTCATATTTCTTTGCCAAGGATAAAGAAGAGCTTTATTAGTTAAGTCATGTGTTTTCTATTACAAAACTTAAGCCTAAGGGAGCAGTGTGAGAGGAGAGAGAGGAGAGCCGTTCTCATGCACATTGCCATGGAGGAGTGTGTGTGAGTGTCTGTTTCTCGTCACCTTGTCAGGCACGTCTTCAGCCTGTCCCCAGACTGCACGGCTGCTCGACGCATGCCGCCATATACATCATATGTGGAGCTTAACGTCCGTGAGGAATGCAAAAGAGGCCTTCATCTAAAAGGGCACGTCATGCATCAGATCCTTAGACTCCTTAATTGCAGTCATATCTGCAACACGGACAGTTCTTTTAGAAAGGGAGCCATTACTAACTTTCTAAATACAATTACCTGAGGGATCATTTAGCTCGGCAATGTTCAGCTTTACCACAAGTGCTCAGACAGAGGAGGAAAACGTGTCTGAATGCATGACATCAGTGATGGCCTTATCTTTTAAGAGGATGTCAAGAGCATATGGTTATAATCAAAGCAATCCTAAGAGAGAGATGTAAAGACGGAGCTGATTATTAAGGCCTTATTCTCAGAGGACACTGGCAATTAGAGGCAAATGGATCAGATAGTCTGGAGTCCAGCCTGTGCATCTCATTAGCGAGTAAACTGTTATGGTGCTCACCTTAACTACTTAAAAACTGCCTTATTGCCAGACCAAATTGGTTGTTAATATTACAATACAAGAGCTTTATATTACACAATATATTGCAAACTTTTATGACTTGATGTAAGCTGTACAATATTAGGAAAAAATGCCAAATTTTATATTATTGTATCTGCTTACGGCATTCCGTTTATAAAGAGAACAACATTAAACAGCATTAAACCCTGCAATATGTGGTCCCCTGGAATACGTCTATTTTAAAGAACTCAAGCAATGAAATACATATAAACTTAGTTAGTTCTACTGGAAACGGGAGGAAAACGTTGAACCCAGAGGAAACCCACAAAACCCAGCACCACCAGGCACCACCATGCTCCATGACACACCATGAATCCACAGAGCCACAGAGAGCTAAACACAAATCCAGTACAGACACTGTTGAACAGAACAGCTGAGCATCCCAGAGACTACTCAGAACAAAGGTGCCAAACTCCCTGCTACGGAACACAGTGATCAGATGATGCAGGTAGATACACATCACACACTGGAAGATCAAGGCCAGGGGAAGTCTGCCACTCATTCTTGGCATTGGAACGCCACCAAAACCAGCAGACAAACTCAACAAACAGCCAAAAACAGAAGACGCAAAACAAACATCAAACCTATAAAGAACACGACACACACAATGTACTCTCAGCCAGTAAGTAACCTGAGCTCAGGAGTAAACCCAGGTTCTTTTCCTTTGATACTTCCAGAATAAACAATCAGTGACAGACGCTCAAATGCTATTTTGTTTAACAAGACTGTAAGTGAGTTCAAACCGAGTTCAAGAGGCTGTGTCGTGTAGTGCACACTGGTGGCTTGATTATCGTTGGGTTGTAACATTTGTTGTTTTGTTGAACATGGGTTTTCTGAGAAATCCGGTGTAAGTCATGCTAGCTTAGCATACAGCTTAGCATAGTCAATGCACATGTTTGTGTGTGTGTGTGCGAGTGCCTACTGCTGCGAGACAGGAAGTATGTGTGGGTCAAGCTGTGCAGTAATGAGAAGACTCACACACACACACACACACACACACACACACACACACACACACACGTCTCATCTCGTGACTGAGAAATGACCCTCTCTCTCTCTCTCTCTCTCTCTCTCTCAGATCCTCTCTCTCTCTTATAGAGGTGTTTATTTAATGGCACTGTGACTGAAGCTTTTTATAATTATGTTAAATACTGTCAGCCTTGATCAGACTCCACACCCAGCAATCACAGGTCCTCTTCTTACCCCTATCAACAAGAGTCCATGTGCCCACACACACACACACACACACACAC
Organism: Bagroides melapterus; assembly: GCA_028566695.1. Taxonomy (NCBI): domain Eukaryota; kingdom Metazoa; phylum Chordata; class Actinopteri; order Siluriformes; family Bagridae; genus Bagroides; species Bagroides melapterus. Next base: position 15,823,810 of record JAOTRN010000017.1, read on the forward strand.
ATACACACTCACTAATGAGCACAGACTCAGAAGTGCTAATGAAGGCACTCAAATAACATGTTAACTGTGCACACACACACAAGTGCAGACACATTTACCATCTGACTAAGCCAAATGGCATTTAAAGTAACAATCCTCAGCTGTCGTATGTGCTGTGTGCAGAAAAAATAGCTCGGTGCCTTTATTTTGCTCTCCAATTGTGATCTCTCTCTCTCTTCTTTCTTTCTTTCTTTATTTATTTCTCTGCTCTCTGATTCTCTCCGATCAGCAGTGCTGTTAAATAAACTTCCTTCCTTTGTTTAATCCAGTCCGATGTTGCAAATATACTTCAACGTTTGAATATTAAGTATCATACAAACACAAGTAGAATAATTTGGATTAAAAAAAAATTAATTGACACACTTTTGTTAGCACAAGGCGAAGACCAGCCAAGATGTTTGTGTTATGTTTACACTGGGGTTATGAGGAAACTTTAGCTAATAAATAAATGATGCTTTTATATATGTGTGGATGGCTGGATTGAGTATTTCTAGAACTGCTGATCTCCTGAGATTTTCAGTTCATGCGCAACGGTCTCTAGAGTTTACTCAAAATGGTACAATAAAGAAAAAACCTAGAGTGAGCAGCAGTTCTGCAGACAGAGGCACATTGTTGAAGAGAGAGGTCGACAGAGAATAGCCAGACTAGCTCTGACCGACAGAAAGGCTACAGTAACTCAGATAATCACTGTGTACGATGGTGGTGAGCAGAAAAGCAGCTCAGAATGAACAAAACATCAAATCTTGAGGCAGATGGACAGCAACAGCAGAAGACCAGAAGAGCAGAAGATCTTCTGTTAGCCAAGAACATGATGCTGAGGCTACTGTGGGCACCAAAAAAATCTGGACAGCTTTAGACTAGGAAAATGTAGCCTTGTCTGATAAATCTCAATTTCTCTGGAGGAACACAGATGGTAGGGTCGGAATCTGACACCAACAGCATGAATCCATGGACTGGACCTGCCTTGTGTCAACATTCTAAGCTGTTGGAGGTGGTATAATTGTGTGGGGAATGCTGTCTTGACAAACAAGACAGGGCTTGTTAATAAAAATGACTCATCACTTGAATGTCACAGATTATTTGAGTACTATTGTTGACCATCTGCACCCTTTCATTTCCATGATTTACACTCTTCTAACGCACCATGCCACAAAACCGCTTTCATGAACGTCAACGTGTTCCGTGTTCTTCAGCGCTTTTCCCAGCCAGCGGATCCGAATCCAGTAAAACACCTTTGGGATGTGGTAGAACAGGAGATTCACAGCATGAAAGTATACCTGGTATTGTGTGATGTAATCGCGTCCTCATGCTAACACAGTGTTTAGCTACACACTGTACTTTTGACGATTATTATAGATAATGACGTTGATAGTGTCAGAAACTAACACATTCTTTAGCAAGCTTCATTATTAATAGAGACTTTTAGAAAAGCTTTAGCCTCCATCATTTCCAAAATCATTTCCTTATGCTAGTACAAGTAGGTCAGGGGTCAAGAATACATTCAAGTTGTTAGAGTATGCGTGAGAAATAAGAGTGTAGGTCAAGGTCAAAAAGTCTTTTTGAGAGATTTAACAACTCAGCAGTTTGAAGCAAGTACGAACATTTAGACGTGCAGTTTGCTCGACACAATCTGACAGGGTTCACAGTCAAAACTCAAGAAGAAAACTTCAGCAACTCTACATGTCTTGGCTGATACACTTAGGATAAAGGGAAAATTATATAAATTTCATTTTTGGCTGAAGTATCACTTTTACCAATCATAACTTTCCACTAGCCTGTGTAAACGTGTACTCATGAAGCCATGTTGATTTAATCTGAGTCTGTGTTCTTACCTCTTGGCAGTGTTTGCACTTAAGGGATATTTCCAGATTTGTGTTAATAGATTGCTTTATTCAAAGCCATGTGTGTATTTGGAAAATACTTGTTTAGGAAATATTGTAGTTTCCTCTTCTAAACTTGAGCAAGGTCTTGCACGGACTGTGCAGGCCTGCTTTACTTCTTCCCTATGCATATTTTCCACCGTGGTCCAGCTTCATTTCCTGTCTAGAAATGAGTGTGAGAGGAAAATGTTTTTCGTATTAGCCCATTAAATCCGAGTGTCAAGTCCCTTAAAATAAGGTGAGTGAACAAGAATCGGAGCTTTAAAGGGGATTTTAAGAAAGAAAAAGAAAAAAAAAGTAGTTCTACTCTTCTGCACACTGTCAGAAAGTAGTTCAACAAATAATTACTAAATCTGTTGGGGATGACCTGGACTCAGTTACCCACTGATTTAAGATGTACAGAATTCAAAAAGGCAATAAAATATAATAAACGGAGGGACGCACCCCTCTAGGAATGCTAGTTGTGCGTGAGCAAAACTCTTTCTGCTTTTTCCTCGCTGTCTTCCATCATCACTTTAATCCCTAGAATTACCAGCAAAGCCTGCTTTCTGAAAATCAAAATCATTCCCTGTGCTGTAATCACGCGATGTAGGGAAAATGCACAAATGAACGTGGTTAAGCTCTAAGTAAATATTTGAGGCATGTTTTTGGCCACGCTATAACGAGGAGTGTCACAAGAGAAGATGCAGTTTCTAATGGACAGGGCTTCCTGCCATGAGCATAAAGTTTGTAGATTTGCTATAACAGTGGAGATAAAAGAAGACACCATTCGTAACTTAGCTTTTCATTCTCAAATGATGTGGTAGGGGAAAAGCCTCCATTCCAAACCAGAAACTGTTTTAAATCTAAGTAAAGAGCTGGCAGAAGAGTTCAAACAGAGGAAAGTCACACACATATTCCAGCTTTTAGCTTGACTTGTGTGCTGACAATAAGCAGCCTTGCATGGATGGATATGTAAGACCATAAATGTACTGATCAAAAAAACTTCACACATGTACGTCTGTTACACAAGTCCTGAGTCTGAAGGATTCATAAAATACAAAGAATAAAATATACTTACAGATGCTTCTGTGTGATTCACAATGAAAATGTAGTGGGGTTTTTTGTTGGTTTTTTTTTTTTTTTTTTTTGCTGTAGACTTTTTTCCACAAACATCATAAACAATACTTTTACTGACTGGCTCTTCCTTTTAATAAAATATAATATATCACATTTTATAACATGATGTGAAATTTAAAGAGGGTCGTTTTGTGCATTGATGAGCAAAGTTGACCCTTTAATCAACGAAAGTCTTTCAGCAAATCTTTTTTCATTCATATTTATTTTTATCTTTTATATTTATATGACAGCTTCATTATCTGTTGCGCATCAGAATCTACTCGCCTCTCAAGCTGCAAGGAAAATTCTCCGTGTTGCTACGTTTCGATTTGAGACGATCGTTTGTTAATGCTACATAATATACATTTTTCGTTATTATGTTTAATTATATACAATAATTATTAATTAAAATGACATTTAATTAAATATGTATTATATTAGAATATTTAATAAGGTAGATAAAATGCAGAGAACAGAGAACTTGCTGGAACATAGTCATATCAGAGTTTAACTACAATCTCAGAGTACGTTGCGGCCTACAATCATGGCCGCCATTTACTACAACTGTCATGGAAATGTTCATTCAATCACAGCCACACAGTAAAGACGGACTCTCACAACCAATGTTCGTCATGAAGTATGCTTTGTATTTTTCGTACATGTCTAGATCAAGACTTTTGATTGTCATTGTCTATCTGCTTTTCTGATCCCATTTTGGTTTTCATGCTTTTGTCCTCGCTTAATCTAGTGCATGTTATGTGTTCATCGCTTTGCTATTGTCTGATTTTTTTTTGCCATGTTCTTGTCTGGATATTTCAGCAGGTTTGTTAAATAAAGCCTGCTTCAATACAGTTTTTAGAGCAGCCCATTCTTGTTAAAAACAAAGATATACAAATTAAGGGAACATAATATAAAACATTAACAAAACACAGCAGGGTTCAGAACAATCATAAACCATCCTGATGCAACTATGTGAACTATCTTGAACAATCATGAAGAAAATGTCTGACTGGAATGTTGTGAGTTTGGATCCGAAATTTTTTTAGCAAATCCCTTGACCCTCGAGCGCTCAGCTTAAATATGGAGCCTTTGAATAAAAACCATTTGCTAATTGAGTAAAATATAAAGTAAAAATAAAAAGTAAAGTAACATCTTAACTCTCAGATAAACACTGATATAAGGACAGGCACTGACCTGAACAATAAGGACAGAGGCAGACTCAGACACCACAGAATCTATTCAATGGTCAGACTTGTTACCTTTTCTACTACCTACTATCCAGACAACATGAAGGCACCTAGCAGACGTGTGTAACATATGTAAGTGAACTGCAACATTTTCCCTAAAGCAATGAATCAAGCCTATGATTGAACATTATTTTATACTCCTTCTGTTTATTTGCCCTAAACAAGCAGCTAAAGCCATACTATGAATTCAAAACCTTTCTACCTTTTTTAGTATGACACAGGGGTTTACCTGTCACCAGAGCTCTAATCTCCAGCCCTGATAAACTGCTGCTTCAGCCCTGCTGTCTCCTATAGCTCTTTTCACAACAAGCTCTGTGTCCTCAGGTAACACAGATAGTCATTTGCTGGCTCTAGAAGAAATTTACTTAGCTGTACTGGCTGTGATTAGAATCCTGTGCAGCCTCCAGAAGCACTTATTGTTACAGACCAGGCAAACAATGCCGTCCAGGCCTCATTAGATCTGTATGCCCTTGAAACATGATCCAGAGTGATCACAATGCATCCTTTGAGCCTAATTCTGTCAAACTGCAATTGAGTCAGTGTGATAATAGGAACGGTGCATTGCTACTGACCAAAAAGGGCATTACTTCTCCCTTGTGCCAGAAAAAGTTGTTACATAGCTTTGTTCTGCTGTTTACAGGGAGACATATCAGAGAGGCACATGAGAGAGAGTGAGGGAGAGAGAGAGAGAGAGAGAGAAAGAGAGAGAGAGAGAGAGACATGATCTCTTTCTATTAGAACAGGTATCAGAGTGAGACACATAAAGAAAAGAGACCAGAGAAACACATCAGAAAAAAAAACAGTTGGCAACAGTTTGTGAGGTGGGGGGTGGGGTGGTGGAGGGGGAGACTTACCAGAGGAAAACACATGAAGGAGAGATACTGGAGAGACAGGAGAATAAAGAGCAGTGAAAGACAAATAGAAAAAAAATACTGGAAAGAGACAAATTAAAAACTGGTTTCCAGAGAGAGAGAGAGAGAGAGAGAGAGAGAGAGAGAGAGAGAGAGAGAGAGAGATACAACACAAATAAATAAGATACTATAGAGACAACAGAAAAGTTACAAGAGAGACACGAGTGGGAATGCGAAGAATAAGAGATAAGAGAGAGAGAGAAATCTTAAAGAAAGATACCAGAGAGAGAGACACTTCAGAAAACAATAAGTTACTCCACAGTCAATAAAAATAGATCCAAAACAAAACAGAGACATAAGAGAAGACAAAACATAAAAAATAGATACCAGAGTGAGATACAGGAGAGTAACAATGCCATGAAGAGACACAACTGAGAATGGATACCAGAGAGAGAGAAACACACACAAGACAAAAAGGATGCCGGAGAATTTAAATGTTTAATATGATATTCATAAAGAATGATTTAATATGGTAAGTAAACTGGTCTCAGTCTAGTCCCAGTTGAACCAACCCAGTTGGTTTGCTCACAGTGAGAAAACAATCTGACCCTGATTCAACCCAGCCACAGGAAATGAACCAAACTTGACATGTATTTTGGTTTGCAGGAGGAAGTTTTACCAGATGTGTTGCAAGCCTGAGGGCAGTACAACTGATCCAAAGAACAGAGCCGTAGAGCTTCGGAAATGCAACGTGTTCTGGATATTTGAACAGATGAACTAAAGGAGAAATAAACAGCGAATGTGAAGTACAAAGACGTTTTAAACCAGCTGTTTGTGTTGGGCTCTCAGGTGAGTTCAACATGCCCAGTGGTTTGTTTACTTCTCCAAAAAGCAGATTTCTGACCAATTAAAGAACGAGTTTGAAAGGACCTTATTGGACAAGGTTTTTACATAGATTAATCGGTCTAAAGGTTCCCTAACCAGCTTGTAAGTGTACCTACCTTACTATAGCATGTAATTGTGGCCAGTCCTTAAATACAAAAATTCAGGTTTTGTCAGAAGAGTCATTTAATACAGAACACCGTTTTCATTGACTGGATTTTTGTTCTGTTTAACTTTAACAAAATACAACCGTCATACTTTTAAAGACTTCAACAACTTCAATACAATTCAATTTTATTTGTATAGCGCTTTTTACAATGGTCTTTGTCACAAAGCAGCTGTACACAATCAAATATAATTGTGGAATGTAAGAGTAGTGAATCAGTTTGTCCCTGATGAGCAAGCCGAGGGTCGACGGTGGCAAGGAAAAACTCCCTGGGATAGGAAGAAACCTTGAGAGGGACCAGACTCAACAGAGAACCCATCCTCATTTGGGTGATAACGGGTGACAGGAAATAAACAGTCACATTGTGTGTGTA
>JAOTRN010000017.1:16028119-16041879 GCA_028566695.1 Bagroides melapterus
GTCTTTCTTTCTGTCTCTATGTGTCTGTCTGTCTATCTGTCTGTCTGTCTCTTTTCTTTCTTTCTTTCTTTCTTTCTAAAAACAAACATTTAATCAGATGATCATTAAAGAAAGATCTACATTGTCACACACAGGCTCATTAATCAGCAACTCTGTTTCAATCTCGTGTTATGTTTGCTAATCCAAATTGTGCTTGCCTAGCTGAAAACTGTTTTACTTATAAAAGGAGCAATAAAAGTGGCTTTATTTTTTAGGTTAGTGTAGTATCTGGAGCATCAGGAGTTGTGGGTTTGTTTACAGACTCGCAGAACTTACTTTCTTTTCATGGTAAGAACTTATCTCACAATGTTGAGAACTACTCCCAGACAAAAGGAGTGAAGAACCCAGTGCAAACAAGTAACTTTCCAAGTGACTCCCAAACTTTAGAACAGTAGTATACTATAGGTGGCATGTTTTTGGGAGATAGGAGGAAATTCACATGTGCAGGATGAGAACAGCCACAGAAATTGCAGATTCCACAGATAGTAACCCCAGAAAACAGGAACTGTGAGCTGGCAACTCTACCCTCTGCACAAAATGATAAATAAAAGTGGTTTCTGACTAATGCCTTCCTTACCTGCACTTTTAGCAGATGGCATCCTATATGCACATTTATGCTTGTGTCCTATTTGTTACTTTTTTTAATGATGGATTGAATGTTTACAGCTAAACACTAACACTTCTCCAGAACATTCTCCTGAACTTGTTTTGATAGCTCCTTTGTCTATATGATGCTGTATTGTAGGTATCTTCTGGAACAGGTGTATTTACATAAAGGTCATATGACACTATCCCAGACAGTCAGTTTTAGCTAGAATTCTACCCCTATTGAATCTTGTGTGTGGGTATAATAAAAAAAAGGTTATTACACACACATACACACATCATACAAAGTGATATTTATGATGCTGACACATGACATGGATGTGAGTTGTCATTGTGGCGGGTGTAGCCTGCTAATGTATTAAATTGGTCCCATTAATTTCACAAGGTGACCTGTTTATACAATTAGCATAAGGTAATATTATGATGTTTTATGTATACATGGATGCAGTTTTGTTTACAATTTTTTGATAGTATCCAGCTGAAGCCATGAAGAACAATGATGTGAAGTACCTAACAGGATAAAACCCCGGCATGGCATAATTATGCTAGATAACATTGACGAAAATACTGATATAAGGTCTTATGTTATTTAAAATTATTACATTTCCTATTTCCTATCACATAGCACATATTTCGTTCGTTTTGGATTTTCTCCCCAATTTGGTAATCTGCTAATTCCAACCTACTCACTAACTCCCCTATCACACAACAACCACCACCCAGGGTGGGTGAGGGCAAACATGTGCTTCCTCCAAGACCAGAACAGCCAACTTGCCACTTCTTTAAGTCACCATGGAAAAGGAAATCTGCTGAGACTCATCTCCCATCTCATGCTGCGCCACAGAGCAGATGAAATGTCTAACTGCCCTCTTCCACACCAATGAGCTTACAGGCATTCACGATTGGTTAGTGTCCTGACGACCGACATGGCAGAGAGTAATGATGTCCCACTCACCCAAACAGCATAGCAAAAAGGGTGGAGTAATATTGCATTCAGCTGAGTAGGAAGACTGATGAGCTTGGAGCATTCAAAGTACATAGTAGTTATAAACATGACAATTTTGACATTGTCATACGCTGAACTGTTGTTTAAATACACCTTCCCAACATTTAAATTAATATGAACTGTGATTATAAATAATAATGTTGTTTAATAATAATGTTTAATTCTTATTCTGTAGTATTGTGCTCAACTATAGGGCTGCACTGTGATTCCCTTAAAAGCTTTATTTCAAAATAGAGCCTTAAATCCAACCACTGATCAACACTGGTCCCATCCATGAATGACTGATCTAATCCATGTGCTGACTAAATAAATAAATGGATGGTTTGACCATTTTTACACATAGTTTGTTTTACTGATTTGGAAAAAAAAACTTATTTACTAATTTATAAGAAGTAATTTATAATCTATTATTTGCTATTCACGTTTTGAAAATAAATCAACTACTTATTTTCAACTACTTAGTAGCCATTTTTTTCTTTTGTGTATCAGAGGTTTCAGTGTTTCCGACGATGCTGAACAAAGGCACCTGTCCTGGTAGAAACGCGTGCAAGCCACCTGTTATGGACAGGGCACCTTTTAGCGACGTTTTATGAGCTCGTGCTGTACTTTTCTTCGCTCGTGAGTAATCGTTAAGTTTATTCATTCAACTTCACTTTTATCAATATGCATGTTTAATTGTGTCCATACGCGAAAGATATTTAATGTTATCGGTGTATACTTAAAAGTGCGGTTTCTACTGTGATACAACCTCAGCAAGATTTATTTCCGATTTTGTTCTCTCGGCAAATGTGTTTTGTAAAACAGTTAATTAGCTATGCCACTAAAACGTATTTACTATATTATGCATTAATTTATTAATGATTAATGAGTAATATTGCATCAGCTGAACCTCATATTTAGGGTTACGAGTATCAATTCTCGTTATTTAGTGGCACACTGAATATTAAAACAAACAAACAAAACATATCAATAGTAGGTAGTCGTAAATAAAAATCTTGATTTAAACCATGAAATATTGCTATGCACTCGTTTATGAGTACCGGGGCTGAATTCCACATAACTCCTTACTCCCTACACAAGCGCCCTTCATAGCCCATGAAATAAAAGATTCTGGAGCCTACGTAGCACACTCCGTATCCAATAATGTGCCGTTTGTTCTTCATCCCGGATTTTGTAAACTTAAGCACCTCCCCTGATAGACTTCCTGCTTCTAACCATAAATTGTTTTATATATTTATTGTTAATATTACAGAATGCGCTTTTCTCTACATGCTCGTGCTCGCGGGGATATGGACGATTGTAGCTTGTTAAGAATGTCAACACTGGATTGAGGTGAGTGGGTTTTTTTTACGTATAGTAAACGCGAGGTTGGAGGAAGGAGAAGCGGAGGCGGCAGCAAACTGGTGCAGACTGGTTAGTACCGACTACTGCATGTAGGAGAAGACAGAGGACGGGGCAAGGTGTTCGTGTACAACATGTAAATGGTTCTATTGTCATCTTTTTTTTTATTAGGGAAGAAAACGTCAATCTATTTTCCAGTCATCTCCCCACCCTTATAATGAGGACAGTGAAGGACAGCGCTGTGCTTTGGGTTGCGCATTATTGTCACTACGCCAAGATGGAAATGAGATAGTGGATGGTGGGTCATAAGCAGAATACGCTTTAGGATGCAGTAAGTAATCTGTTTTGTATATAATCAAGCAGTTTATATTGATTCTATTAATTTTTCCTGTAAAATTTCTGCCAATTCAGAAGCTCAATGAGGTAGGTATGAAACCTGAGACTGAACACCTGCATGCCTTCAAGCGCTTATTCTAATATGAGTAGAGACCCTGAAACAGGCTGTACAGCTTTGTTTTAGGTTACTTGCGGTTTATTACTCTTCACTGTTCTAATCGGAATTTCACTTAGTCATCACTCAAACAAGTAATACTAAACAAAACAAAACAAAAAAGTCAGGATTTTCCAAGCGGAATGCAACAGCACTTAAAAGTTTTCAGATGGACCCTGTTTGATATGACACTCTGTGATACAGTATACAGATAGAATTAACAATAAATTAAGTGTTATATCATGAGATAGACATCACAACCTAAGGTGACTTTAGACAGTTAACTGTCATTTTAGGGAAATGTACACAGTCAAAGTCTTTGAATGAATGGGTTTATTCACATGTTGTAATTGCCTGATGCAAATTATCCAATAAGATTTTTTTTAAAAAGGAAGCAGAATCATCATGCACACTTTCAGGATTTTTCTTTTGCCATCCCAGTCATTATGTTAACAAACAACACATTGACGTTTAGACACTGCTAGATTGGTCTGAAAACTCTCCGATCACACCATGTTCCTTTGCTTGGGCTCTTCACTGGTCTGCTTAAGGTGTTCCCCCACAATGATTTAATCAGCTTGCATGCACACGAACAGCTGTGATTGGTTACCTCTTGTGCCACTTTAAACGGCTATGAAAGACTCCACAAATCAGTACAGCCAGTGACCTAGTTAAGAGAGAGAAAACCGAGGGGTTAAACAAGGCTCCATGATTGCACGCTCACATGCGGTTACAACATTACAGTGCCCAACACCATGAAGCGGTTAAAGCTATTACATAACGCCACAGATGATGAGATTTCCTGTGTTGATCTTCAGTTCTCTCTGAAAGCTGTGAACACCTGAACTGGTAAGATTAGATTAATTTACTGATTATCAGTTGCAGCCTAGATCAGTATAGCTGTAGAGATTCTGTCATGTATTCTCCTTAGTGAAGGTGATCACATAGATCTGTTCACTGTTTGAGAGCCCATAAAAGTAGAAAAATGGCAGAAAGAGCTTTGCACTGATAGCTAAATATCTGTAAATTGTGCCTTGAAATCCTTAGAAGTTACTGCATTGAGAAACTGTATCCACACACTGATGTTTTATATTGATGTGTAGATATTTTTTACCTCTCCAATGAATAATATTTCCCAACTGCTCCTTTTCGATTCATTTTCAGCAGCACATATCCTGGCAGAAAGCCATAATGCATGATAGGGAATGTCACACTTTGATGATTTATATAACGTATTGAGAGTGTGGCATGTGACATTATTACAGATGGGGCTGCATGACATTGGCATTTAAGTAAATAAATTATCATAATTGAAGCGTGATTCGTTAATAAGCATGCATTATGGTAAAGTATGAAAAATAATCATTGACAATCATAATAAACACTTATGTGGCCTCCTAGCCGAATCTAAAGACAGTGGTTAATATGGTTATTGATCATTTGGCTCAGTGGTAGCTGAGTGGTTTCATTTCTCAGTCTTGTGAATCTTTTCAGAGTATATCATAATACTCAGAAGAGCCAGGCTTCGGTTATTTTTATGTTGTTTTAGACCAAATTGTGTGCCAAATGAATCAGTTCAGTTAGAGGCCAGGAACTAGTTTAGAGAGCAACATTGTGCCTATACGAACTAGGAATTTTTATGAGAAGCTAGCAAGTCTGAGCAAGAAATAACATTCCATGAGATCTGGTCCTATGAGGACACTTATTTAGGGGCATAGTTCTAAAAGTGTACAACATGAAAACAGTTGCATGTTGATACATTATACCAAAGCAGCTAGAGTCTTACATTATAAACAAATCCACATCTCATTAGCATTAATGGATTATCTGTTCCTTACAATGATCTTTATTTTTTAATTTTGAGAACTGAACCTTCATTTAAAATATCACCAAGGGTCTGCAGAATAGTCATATATCCATGTATATTTGTTCTACATTCTTGGCTGGCTCCAATGCCTTGGGAAGCTCTAATTAAATTTTTTTCACCAGTGCCCACAAGGTTTTGGGTTCTGATTCCACTATTTCTAGAAAGCCCCGGTTGGGCTGTTTATTATATTGTTTTTTTGGGTTTAACACTCCTTAAGCATGCACATGAGAGATTTAACCAGTGACTAATAAAGTGTTTTATGTACAGCCCTATGTATATCCACACATCTAGGTCATCCTGGTTAGTAGACATCATCATAGCTGCATTAAGTATCAGTATAACAGCATGTAATAAAATAACATAAAAGCACTGTAGTGAATTTAAGCAGTTACTTGATCATAATGTGATAGTGATTTGTGGTATGTCCCTATTATGTTACAATTTATAGTCGTTGTTTTTTAACATTACTTTTTTTAGCGTAATACTGCATGGTAAAATATTTCAACAGTGTTTTGTCTATAACATGTATTTCTAACAAGTCAAGGATATTTGGTGCATTTTGAGCATTAAATGAGTCTAGCACCAGCAGAAGAGCCTGATAATGAGCCAGTGTGATGTGTAAAGAGTGAGATAATTAAGTTGGGTCTCTAAAATCTCTCTTGTCACAATGCAACAGTATGTGTCACTATTACGTACTGTCTGTCTGGTTGTTGTAAGCCTTATTTCTTTCAAGTTTTTTTAATGGTAGACATCTAATTTTATTACAGAAACTTCAGAAGTTTGGCCTTTTAACAGTAGTCTGCTAACTGAAATGACGATTTAAAGACATAGACATTAAGTCACATCGAGTCTTTTTTTTTCTTTGATCAGAGAACAAGGGATTTTCCCCAAAATACTTAATTTAATTTTTTTACAGCATGAATGTCTGTCAGATATTCCCAGGGAAGAGACTTCATGTTTCTCTTAGTCTATAAAGAAATCACACCTCAATTGGATAATAATATGTAGATGTTGATTCTGTTGGTTGTATTGGTTGTTAGTTTTGCTTTTTTTTTTTTGTCTTTCTGTGCAGTAATCAATATAATTTCATTTAATTACGTCTTAGTTAATGAACACTTGTAGGATTGTTTACTCCTGTTTTAACACCCACTAGATCATTCTACAAGCACATGTAGCATTTTATTCTGGCTTATAAGAGAAAGTCTTATTTGAGTACATCATTCAGACATGCAAATCCCATGCACATCTTTAACTTCCCTGTGTCCAACTGTCTAGACATCAAGGCCATCTTAATTCACTGTACAAAAGAGGATAAAACCTTACAAAGGAAAGGCAAAGAACAAAGTCATGTCTCAGATGGTTAGCGCTGTGAGGGAAAAGAATGTGGCTGCTGAAGGTGACGCAGGCCTTGACATGCACTTCAGCAGATTTGAGAGTGGAAAATATGCAGGACCTCAACTGCTTAGTGTTGCACACAGCTTTTCTTTATGCTGTTTGTACTGGGAGAGTTGTAACCCAGGAAGTAATCGTACAAGCCATAGCCTCTTTTCCACTGAATGATTAAACTCTTACCAGTTGCCACATTGTGTGTATCTTATGAATAGTTACTGTTTTCTAGTTTATTTGCCATGCCTTTAAAGCTGGAGTAGGCAGTTTCATCTAAAAAAACGAATGTGTGACTGTTGATGTCATCGGTCCGTGTTCAGTTGACTGATAAATTAGTAGATTTATCAATCTGGAATAGCTGGAAATAGCTGGATTTTTTAAATCAGTTTAAATTATTATTTTATGTAACATATGTCTGAAACAGAATACCAAAACATATTGAACTTAAACACTTGTATACATTATCATTCCAATTCCATTGAAATATTAACTAGAAGGAGACGAGATCACTAGAATGTTGGCCTTCAGCTAAAAGAACATTTTAGTTAAAAATTGAAAGGTATCGCTTCCTAACTACAAGACTGAAGTGGGAGGGGATGTAGACTTTATGTTCCAAGTACTGTGACTAGCTACAATTTTGGATCTGGGTATAGAATATTGCATGGAATTACATTCAAACCCGTTTATGACTGCAGTACTGTATATTAAGTATATTGCTGTTTCTGCTTTTTGAGTTAATCCTGCTGTCAGTACTCTAAAAACCCAGTTTTCATAAACAAAAAAACAAAAACAACAAAACATTAGAACAATCCACATGCAAATAATTTTGTCCTATAATGCAAAAGAGACTAATGAACCAAGATGGGTAATTTAAATAATGAGCATTTCTACTCCATTCAGACTAACTATAAAAAGTTAAAAGATTTCTTTTACTCCTATAACTAATGCCTTTACTGTACTACACACTTATTTTCTTTTTCTTTTGTTATTTACAATTTTTTTTTTGCCAATTTGAAATTGTGTGTTGTTCTCTGAATTTGATCTCACGCCCGGAGTTAGGAAAGTCTCAGGCATCACAACACATCTCAAAACTTGATAATACATGAAAACATTATTTTTGGCCAGACTCCAGTGTAGCAAGGTGTGTGTGTGTGTGTGTGTGTGTGTGTGTTTTAATAGTTTGGGATATAATAGTTAATAATATGTAGTTTAATAGTGGGATGTGGTAGCCTAGTGGTTAAGGTGTTGGTCTACCAATCGGAAGGTTGTGAGTTCGAATCCCTGCTCCACCAAGCTACCACTGCTGGGCCCCTGAGCAAGGCCCTTAACCCTCAGTTGTATAAAAAATGAGCTAGTCGCTCTGGATAAGGGTGTCTGCTATATGCTATAAATGTAGTTTCAGACTGATGATACAAACTGGAAGTGTTACATAGTTGGTTAAATCTTTGCAAGCTGAAGACCTCTCTCATGGAAACTGATACTAGGCTGTCTTAACACCCTGCTGTCTCCTTTATAAATGTGTTTATCTTAATGCATTTTTTACCGTTAGGTGTAGACCATACCCAAGTCCTGGCAAATGGTTGCTATGTTTAGACATTACATAGCATTTAAAGTTAATATAGCTTTACCTGAAACTATTGTAAGAGTAGCACAGAAGTATGCACAATTCAGTAGATATCAGAGAGAGGCTTTTTTCATGAAAAACTGAATTTTATTATTACAAATCATACTGTATACATATAGATCAGGCTTATGCATATGGGTCAGTGTTTAAGCATGGGCTTACATCATAAACAGAAATCAGAATCTGGTGAAGACAATCTTTATGTAAACCAAGATTTAATTGTGCACTAAAACTATATTTAGCTCATTTATGGGAGTATAGAAGGTTAGCTATTGCACAACAATCACTGCATTGCTCATCAGTGGTGTTCTGTTCTTTCCCATAGGAATGTTCACCCTCACGGAAGTTGCTTCTCTGAACGACATCCAGCCAACATATCGCATTTTGAAACCATGGTGGGACGTGTTCATGGACTATTTGGGCATTGTAATGCTGATGGTGGCAATATTTGCTGGGACGATGCAGTTAACCAAAGACCAGGTTGTTTGCTTGCCTGTTCTGGATTCATGGGACGAGTCTGTCACCACACAAAAGCCACCAGAAACAGCATCTGGCCTCGGGACAGGAGGAAACAGAGTGACATTAGCAGCTGCGCCTTTAACAGGCAAAGGCCAGCCCGACACAGTTGTCCACCAGATGCATTTCTCTCAGCCAGCTATCATACATCCTCAGCCAACAGGGGTGAAAACTAACATGGACTTTCAGCAGTATGTCTTTGTTAACCAGATGTGCTACCATATTGCACTCCCCTGGTATTCAAAATACTTTCCCTATCTTGCTCTCATTCACACAATTGTTCTCATGGTCAGCAGCAACTTTTGGTTCAAGTATCCAAAGACTAGTTCAAAAATTGAGCATTTTGTGTCAATTTTGGGGAAATGTTTTGAGTCCCCTTGGACCACTAAGGCATTGTCTGAGACAGCTTGCGAAGACTCGGAAGAGAACAAGCAAAGGATTACAGGAGGACTCTCATTACCAAAGCATTTATCCACCAGCAGTGAGGAGGGGAGTCCAAGCCCATCCACACCAATGCTTGGAAAAACCAGTGTTAAATTTTCTACTGAAAAGCCTGTTATTGAGGTTCCAAGCATGACCATATTGGATAAGAAGGATGGCGAGCAAGCCAAGGCCCTTTTTGAAAAAGTGAGGAAGTTTCGTGTGCACGTCGAGGACAGCGACTTGATCTACAAACTCTACGTCGCTCAAACAATAATTAAGACAGTCAAGTTTATTTTGATCTTGTGTTACACAACAACATTTGTTGCATACATTCATTTTGAGCATGATTGTAAACCAGATGTTAAACATTTAACTGGCTACACTAAATTCCAGTGTACTCATAATATGGCATTCATGTTGAAAAAGCTGCTCATCAGCTACATTGCCATCATTTGTGTTTATGGCTTGGTATGCATTCACACGCTTTTTTGGTTATTCAGACGCCCTCTGAAGGAGTACTCATTTGAGAAGGTGAGAGAGGAGAGCAGTTTTAGTGACATCCCCGATGTAAAGAATGACTTTGCTTTCCTCTTGCACATGGTAGACCAGTATGACCAGTTATATTCTAAGCGCTTTGGTGTCTTTCTCTCAGAGGTCAGTGAAAACAAACTACGGGAAATCAGCTTGAATCACGAGTGGACATTCGAGAAGTTACGACAGCATGTGACACGGAACGCTCAAGACAAGTTGGAGCTCCATTTGTTTATGCTCTCGGGTGTTCCTGACGCAGTGTTTGACCTCACAGACTTGGAAATATTGAAACTTGAGCTAATTCCCGAAGCACGGATAACAGCAAAGATTTCCCAGATGGTCAACCTTCAAGAACTGCATTTATATCACTGCCCTTCCAAAGTCGAGCAGACTGCATTCAGTTTTCTCCGTGATCACCTACGGTGCCTTCATGTTAAGTTTACAGATGTTGCAGAGATACCCCAATGGGTTTACTTGTTGAAGAACTTGAGGGAGCTCTACTTGGTAGGAAATCTGAACTCTGAAAATAACAAGATGATTGGCTTGGAATCCCTCAGGGACCTGAGGCATCTGAAAGTGCTACATCTGAAGAGCAACCTTACTAAGGTCCCAACAAACATAACAGACTTAGCTCCACATCTGGTCAAACTTGTGGTACACAACGATGGTACTAAGCTCTTGGTGTTGAATAGTCTGAAAAAGATGATGAATCTTGCTGATCTTGAGTTGCATAATTGTGAACTGGAAAGGATACCACATGCCATTTTTAGTTTGACAAATCTACAGGAGCTAGACTTGAAATCCAACAACATTCGCACTATTGAGGAGGTTATCAGCTTCCAACACCTAAAAAGGCTGACCTGCCTCAAACTTTGGCACAACAAAATCATCACCATTCCACTGTCCATAGGTCAAGTAAAGAACCTTGAGTCCCTTTATCTTTCTCACAACAAACTAGAGTCTTTGCCTGCACCTTTGTTTAGTTTACCTAAGCTAAGGTATTTAGACTTGAGTAACAACTCCATTGTGGTGATTCCGATAGAGGTAGGATTCCTGCAGAACCTCCAGCACTTTGCCATTACAGGAAACAAGGTGGAAGTGGTGCCCAAGCACCTGTTCAAGTGCACCAAGCTGCGTACATTGTGTTTGGGCCAAAATTGTATCTCGTCTCTACCGGAGAAAATCGGACAGCTGGTACAGCTGATACATCTAGAGTTAAAGGGAAACTGTCTGGACCGCCTTCCAGCTCAGCTTGGACAGTGCCGACTCTTGCGCCGAAGTGGTCTGGTTGTGGAGGATCACCTGTTTGACTCTCTGCCAATAGAGGTCAAAGACAGCATTAATCAGGAAAGTAATGTGACGTACGCTAATGGAATGTAGGAGTTTAGCAGAGAACAGTCTCTATATCTCCCTCTGCCGGACGTTTGACCAGAAACCTGAAACCATGTTGAACTGGATTATACAAAGAGGGCACAATGTTTTCTTTATTACCATGCTTTAAACAATTGGAATTAACCAAGCATATTAGAGTTGATTCTGTTGTTTACAAACTAAATAAAAAGTAGAACATATCTGATGTACTAACAAAACCTAGTGATCTGACTGGAAATGTTTTAAAAACAATGATTGATTCTGGTTGCAATATTTTTAATTCCCTGATACAAAGCCAACAATTGTATGTTTCAAATGCAAACTGCTCTTTCTGCATTCTTTCATTTGTTTATTGTTTATGCTGCCATGTTTTGTATCCTAACAGCTTTCCACACAGTACAACCCACATTGTGGTGCAGTTACTGCCTGTATTTATTCATTCTGGAAGAAATCAGGAAATGAAAAATCTTTGTGTATGACAACATATTATAAGGAACCATTAGTGCACCCGATGCATGGTCTTTGCTGCTCATTACACTTCAGCATATAAATGATTGTTCTTATAATTAGTCGTCTTCTGTTCTCCTTCTACATTATCCAGAAGACATGTATAAGATCAGAATTTTGTTGAAACCTACTGCTACACATTGTACTGGTTACTCTTAAGTGGGAATACAAATGTTTGTACTTTATATAAAAATGCCACTTCATGTTTAGATTAGACATGAACTTCACAATGTACATGACACTGTTCAACATGCAATATCACATGTACATAAAACTACAAGTAAGTGCCAAATGTAAAGTATCAGAAGTCGAAACACAACAGGAAATAACTGGTGAAAACAGAATTCTGCGCATTTTAAAATTAGTATACGGATATTGTATAATTATACTAAAATCACAGCTGGGTTCTTTATATTCCAAATAATGTGACTGCTCGTAATTTCAATTTTTCAAGATAATATTGAATTTATACTATTATACCACATTCTCAGATCTGAATTCTCGAATCTAATTGCTGAGAAGGTGTTAATTAATTTAACAGAAAGCTTAAAGCTCAACAGCAGCTCTGACAGTAGTAACACATTCACAGGGACTTACATATGCGCCACATAATCTAAGAACAAATATAAGAACTTTTTTGTTATTTAACAATGAAAAAAATATATCATTGATATTGTATAGCTTTTTGTAAGGAGATGTTTGATGTTTATTTAACATTTATGGAAGGAGCTTTGGGTGTCAGAGCTTTGGAACCGTTAGTACATTTTCCTCCATGAAAGATTCTTCAGGACAGAAGACTTCACACTTTCCAGTTGCTTGGTAACATAACAGGTCGGGTTTTCTGCATCGTTTGAACTTGAAGAAAGACAAAGCGATAGCAGATAAGCGATAACAGACGCTATAGATAACAGAACAACATTATATGAAGTTATAAACAGTTAACAGCACAATATGTGATTCTTTAATATACATTTTTGTGATATAAGAGATATAAAACACAATCAGGAAATCCTGTCACCGTTACAACCCTGAAGTTGATTATTTTCCTGTAACACCATGTCCTTTTGTGGGTTATTCCTGACAGTTTTCAGAACAGAAAATGCTACTTTGAGTCATGCTATATTAATGTCATCTTTTACTAGTGAGTCATACTGGATAATAAACATTTACAGGGTTAACCTTACTATAAAGTCACTGTCAAAAGCCCATGAACAGTTTGTTAGCTTTCCTCTACCCAATATTTCAGTGGATAGTGAGCTGATGATCTCATTGTTGGATCATGTTTAGCTTTACAGTGACACAGTTAAGCACAACATACATGTCGGCTACATGTAAATTCAATTTTTCACAAGTCCACACATGCCACATAGTCTTATTTATTTTATTGAATAATTTGGAAGTAGTCTGCACACTAAACAAGGAGTTTGGTGGTCTGTGTTGATTATGTACAATTATTCTATGGTTTCTGGCATCGCTAAAGCTGTAGCACACTGGACAAGAGCTCGCTAACAGCACTTAAATGACTGGTACTTCCTCCAGCAGAGTGGGAGTGCTGGAAGAACCAGGAAAGGAAATTAATTTTATGTGGTCTGCAGAGACAGTGACCAGGGATTGAAAATTAGGTTTTGGGGTTTATTGTCTTGATGTCTTGAGGACACAAAGCTACACACTGTTGTCACTGGCGCACAGCAATTCCGCAGTGTACTAACTACACACTGTTTTGTGAGATACAGACATCCTGTGCTAGTTTATCATTTTGATATATTACCTCATGATATCATGACCATATGTCATACGATCTTTATTTACATACTTATGACTTACTAGTGATGGGCCAGTGCTGTGATATTAAACCCAATTTTCTACAAAGTAAAACGTGTATGTCGCAGTGACTGACATTCATACAAAGCACACAGCAAATGTTCTTTGAGAGGTGAAAGGAAACAGTAGACCCCAGAGAAAATCCATATGGACATGGTAAGCAGTAACACAGACATAAGAGTAGCGTTGAACAAGGAGCACTGCAACTGTGAAGCAGAACTGCTACCTGCTG
>JAOTRN010000017.1:16052969-16067405 GCA_028566695.1 Bagroides melapterus
CTCAATGTCAATGCATATGTTGTCCCCTCCTTTTTTAAGATCACTGTAGAACATAAAGTTGAACCAAAGGCAAAGATGAAGGATTTCTGATCAGTGTATGTCTGTCTAGTCTAATTATTATTAGAATTAGAATTAGAATTGTAATATTTTTCATTATACTACTTTAAAAAAAACGAGGAAATAATTCATCATGGAATAACCCCAATTTAGTGAAATTTTAGTGATATAAATCGTTCTAGTTAGGCCGCATAAATGATTGTGAATCAGGTTCACGTGTTTCGGTGCAAATGAAAGTCACAACCGGTGGGTTAGAGAGGAAATAGCATGACAACCCACAAAAAGGGAATGGTTTTGCAGGTGGTGGCCACATACAAATGCTTTCTCCTTATACTTTCTGATTGATTTGTTGCTAGTTTTGTGTTTTGTTAAGGTCCTTGTCACTACTAGCAAAGACTAGCTCTACCAGGATGGCACATCGATACATGCTGCTACAAGGAGGTTTGGTGTGTCTCTCAGTACAGTTTAAAAAGCATGGAGGGAAAAAACAGGAGACGTGCCTTTATATGAGGGGAGCTGGACAAGGCCATAGAAGGGCAACAACCCAGCAGTAGGGCCACTATCTGTGCATTTGTGTGAGGAGGAACAGGAGGCACACTGCAAGATGCCCTACAAAATGACATCCAGCTGGCTACTGGTGTGCATATTTCTGACCAAACTGTCAGAAACGGAGTGCAGAATAAGTTCTAATAGGAACTGTACACATAACCCAACAGCATGTAACTCGATTGGCATTTGTCATAGAACAACAAAATTGGCAGGTCAGCCATTGGTGCCCAGTTCTCTTCATGCATGAGAGAAGGTTCTCATACGGCACATATGAAAGAGTCTGGAGATGCCATGGAGAAGGTTATGCTGTCTGCAACATCATCCAGCATGACCGTTTTTTTTGGTGCGTCAGTGACTGTGAGCGTCTGTGGTGGAATAGACATAAAGGGTTGCACAAACCTCCATGTGGTACCTTACTGCTCTTGGGTACCAGAATGAAATCCTCTGAGCAGTTGTCAGACCTTATGCTTCTGGATAATGAAAGCTTTGATACCAATGACTGAACCCCACATTCCCTAGAACTGAATCCAATTGATAATCTCTGGGAGGTTATGTATCGGAGCATCCAAAGCCGCCAAGAGATTTGACCACAGTGTGTCCAGTGATGCCCTGACCCAGATTTAGGAGGAGATCCCCAGGACGCTATCCACCATCAGGCACATGACCAGATGTTGTTAGGAGTGCATACAGGCATGTGAGGGCCAAACACACTTCTCACTTACTCTGAGTTGCTGTGATGAAATTCATGCAAGTTGGATTAGCCTGTCAGTTTTTTTGCTTTGATTTTGGTGTGACTTTGAATCCAGTCCTCAATCGGTTGTTGATTTTGGTTTTCAACAAATGTATACAACTAAAGGTTTTTTATTTTAATCAAAAATTCATTTAGTTCAGTTTATTTAATTCAAAGGTGCAGTGAAATTAAATGTTTTTTAGCAGTGTATTTACATACTAGAAAACACCTAAATAGCTTGAATTATAGCCAATGACAACCAGCTTGATTTCTGTAAGCTTTTTTCCAATATTTTAAAAACTCACTAATGGTTCATTACGTCCATGTCTGACAATCTTTAATTATTCATCATCTCTCCTTAAAAACACCCTCTGCCTGCCTACCCTCTCTCCATGTTTGCTACTAAGAGGAAAAACAGGGAATCGCATTTCCAACGCAGCAATAATTTTTGATAAACTTCCCATTTAAATCACTTAGTTAAGTGTTTTAAATTCAAATGAAGTGCACTGCTTGGTGTTGTGAGATGCAGCAAGTTTCCCCTGTGGTGA
This sequence comes from Bagroides melapterus, assembly GCA_028566695.1. Lineage (NCBI taxonomy): Eukaryota > Metazoa > Chordata > Actinopteri > Siluriformes > Bagridae > Bagroides > Bagroides melapterus. The sequence goes on from JAOTRN010000017.1 coordinate 16,054,854, forward strand.
CACTGTGTTTGTTGCAGGAAATAAAAAAAATCTAAATCTTTTGTTCCTTTTTATGAAAGAACTCTGAGACATTATGCTACCTGACAGTTAAACGACGCTGTTGCCGAACTTGTTGAATTCCCCACAGAAGTTTCTCTAAATATTCGTCCTTGCGATCAGTTAAACATCCCTTGGAGGCCTGGTGGAGTTTTCCCTTTGAACAAACCTGAGGGATCACACGGTGTGGGACTCCACCAGGACCTTCAGGTCTTAACAAAAGGTGCTGCTGGGAATTTCTCTAATGGCATGATCTGTAATTTCTTCTGCCATGGCATAGACAAAAGAGAGAAGTGAGATGAGAAGACAGACAGACAGAGACAGAGAGAGAGAGAGAGAGAGAGAGAGAGAAGGCTGGGAATACACTTTAAGAGAGAATCTTTAGCTTGGCTTAATTTCCCATGCTTGAGCAGAGCGCTGGATCTTTTTCAGACCTTACTTACTCATAGATAGATAGAGCCAGGGGCACTCTGAGTGAGCACACATCACCTAGATTTGCCTTCCAGCCCACCTTCTCTAGTGAAGACTCCCTCTTTCTCCGACAAAAGACAAAAGAGCATTTTAGAAATCAAATCTCTGTTTGTCAGAGGGAATAAACACTGTGCTTCGGTTTGAATGCATTCACAGCAGTGTAATTGCTCCAAACACTAATGTGCTGAAACATTCCCTGTTTAATGCTAATGTTAAAAAAGGCATTAGCACATGCAAGCAAGATCTCTGGGTAAATCATTCCCACTGAAAGATCATTTTGACATACAGCTGCTTTCAATTTGAGTCAATATAACATGCCCAGAAGCATAATAAATCATACTTTGTCATTTAATGCATAATTTTATCTATGACTCGATAATTAGCAATGCAATTATTGCCTAATTTGTCACTACTTAGCTCTTTGTAAACATAGTTCATGACTTTGCACCTGCAGGGCAGAAGGTTCTGGTTAAAGTCTGAGGAAAATAAGGTGGTTTACAGGTTAGTAAGAAGACCATTCTTTCCTTGGAGACAGGAGGGATGGAGAGATGTGCCACTGAGGAATTTAGCCTGGAGTGAGAGTGCAAAAGTGGATTTTAGGAGCACAGAGGTTTACCGACATGCTGTAGCATTGCTTTGTCCACAATGTCCATCAGCCTGGTCTCTTGAGTGCTGCAGGTATGAGACACACACTGTAGGAAAGTGTTTTTTCCAAGCCAGACAAAGAGTGATGGATTAGGCCAGGCAGAGTAGACAATGCATTTATTACAGAGGAAGAAAAAATGGCCAGTAGGAAAGCGCTTTGAAATATTTAAAGACATATGTATGTCTGTTTTTTTGTACTTGTTTATTGTTCATTGTTGTCATCTACTCTGTATATAATAGTCTAATATCTGATATGTCAGTAATTTTTCATTCGCCTTGTATTAAAAGTCTGAATTAGTTTTTACCTGAAAACATGAATGATTTGTGTGTATTTGCTGACCTTGCTTTGACACTAAACTCTAAATCATTTGTGGTTTCTGCAGCTTTTGTCCAGAGAAAGCTAGATCAGGTTACCTGCCAATCTAAGGAACCTGAGTCTCTGAAAGTGTAAAATAATAATCGCCTTTTCCTCCGATAATCATCCCAATTTCCTTTGTAGGAGGCAATGAACCCTGATGGTCGGCAGCGGCGTATTCAGGGATTTCTTCTTTTCCATCTAGGTTATATTAATTAATGTGTGTTTTCTCTTAAATTAGCCCTCAGAGGAATGCTAACTCAAATTTTTGTATTTATGTAAGTAATAGGCTGGAAAAGAAAATGCTAAACTGGAATATTTATGCAGTCCAACACTTTGCTCGGAGAATAAACTGCACGGAAAATGTTACATGATGAAATATGAATGTGTTCAGGGTGCAAAGTTAATTAAATATTTACAACTGAGTGTTAGTTTACAACCCCAGTTAAGATGCCAGCCATCTACTATAACTGTTCAAAATCTCTCCTCTTTCTGCCTATGAAAAGCTCCCATGCTAATGATCAGAGTTAAGGAGAAATCTTGGGTTCTGTCATTGAACAGGCCTTAATCAGTTGCTATTGTAGGTCGTCTGAAAAAACTCACAGAGAGAGAGACAGAGAGAGAGGGAAAACCCCATGGGGACTGATCTTATGTCAGGAGATAGCAGATTTTTTACGCTAAAGAAGCTACTCAATCCCACCAAAGACTGAATTATTAAAAGCACTATATGTTTTTCAAAGGCCTGATTTAGCTTGTAGGTTGGTGGGAATGTTTCTCACTCTCAAACTGAATCGTTTCTGTTCCACCCCCACCCCTCTATGATTCTCTGCACGCCTGCTCAAATGGCCCTTTACTTTCTAAGCATGCTTTTACGGCCTTTGAAGAGTTATTTTGGTTGATCAAAAGGATACGTCTGCTCGGTAAAACGAACTGCGGCTATTCGCCGGCTTGTTTAATACTCCTCCCTCCTAGGTTTGGTTTATAAATTTATTATCAGTAACGTATACGGGGGCTCTCATGCCTCGCCGAAGCCTAGGAGCTAAGAGTCGATGCTGTGCAGAGAGATAGAGGACAAGACAAAATGATAAGACGTGAACAAGAGCAAAAAAAAAAGGGAAGAAAGAGGGCAGGGCTGTAACTCTCACTGATGGGGAGAAGCTGGTATGAGGTTTTAGAGAACTGTCTTCATTGATGACTTACTTGATTCAGAGAACAGAGAACTGATTTGTTAACATCATGTAAATTAATTAAACAGAATTAGAATTTGGATTCCTGCATAAGGAATACTTTGTTTGGATATTCTAATGTACACACTCTGCAGGAACTTATACACTGGACAAAGGAAAGTTGATATAGCTCAAAAATGACTAAAAAAAAATAATGCTACTTATTTTATTCCATTTGTGTGTGGAAACTCCTACAGTCTTTCGAAGTCTAGTGCATTTTTGAGATTCATTTCTTCATTCACTTATCTTCCGTACTTGCATTACCCTTGCCACAGTTGGCTATCCTGAGAACACTTTGCATGTGGTGTGAATACTGCTGAGTCCATCACAGGGAACCGTTCACACACACACACATGTACACTGAGTATAATTTTGCTCAACCAATCCACCTGACTAAAGTTTCTTTAGGGGTGCAGCATAACTGAGTAGCATCTTACCGCTTGTAATTCCATCCTGAGATTGGAATTCTATCTGTGTGGACTTTTGCATGAATATTTGCATTACTCCTACAACCAAAAACCATGGCAATAGGTAAATTGCTCCTGTCAATCAATCATCATTGATATAATCATTTATATCAATAGCAACTCAAGTTATTTTCTAACTTTTAAGTTAAAAGCTCAGCTGCAGCTATAAACTTTAAGATCTATAACAAAATAACAAAAAATAACAAAAGGAAGCTGATGAGGGGATGAATGTTCATAGCTGCTATAACACATCCATAGCTAGCACTTAAGTACTATGGGTCTTTATTCTGAAGAAGTTTGCTTGTATAGTATTGCACTGTATAGAAAAAAATGCCAAAAGTTATGATTTGCTGGTAAATTTGTAGTCAAATACAATATATTTAATCAATCAAAGAGACAATAGTACTGTGAATCAGTTGAATAAAATATTAAGCCATTTCAACAGGCAAGCTCTTGTCATTTTTCTTATTCACCACATTCATAAGAAAACCAACAAACTTCCTATCATTAAAATTGTTACACATTTTGCATAACTTTGAGTTTCACCACCAAGGTGCTGTCATCATTTTCAGCTTATACTGGTTCCACTCAACATATTGCAGTGTGAACATGCTTATTTATTATTACATTTCATTCATTAAAAATGGTTATGTACAGTCTCAATACAATATAAACTGTGCTCCTCCTGAACACTTCACGTCCATGCATTCTTTCACTCCTCTTCCTTTCCACCTGGTCCTGGTAACAAGGGCCGGGCCAAGACAAAGCACCGCATAATTACAGCAATAACACACACAGGATGTCACTGATAAAGATTGGAAGTGAGGCAGCTTTCTACTTTGTGTCAGCAGCCTGGTGCTCTCGTCCCCCTGATCCCAACATCGCCTCTTTCATCTCCTCCACTCGGCCATGAAAAATTCATCCAAGACCTCCAGAAATATTTATAGGCAAAAACTTAGGGAGAAATGTTTGTGCTGAAATATTCATCAGCGCATGGGTACCTAACAGTTCTATACCCCTGTAATGAATTTGATTGCCCACAATTTTCATTCAATATTTTTTGTATTTATTGCTCTCTCCTGACTAGTGCTGATCAAGCATAATAGTATGCAAGGTAAGTTTATATGAGAGTTTCCTCTTCCAAGAATATGTGAATATGTATCCTTCCCAAAGGGTCAGGCCTTCAAGTCCATAGGTTTCTTTCGTAATACAATGAGTTTCCCATTCTAAAGGCCAAAAGCTATGTGTGTTTCTGTTGTGTTTGTATGAGTTTGCTTTATGTGTAATGCGCATCAGGGCACTGCCACAGGCCCTGACTTTACAGTGCTTGACATACGTGGGCTTAAATGTCCCCATAGCTGGTGCTGGAGGGATGTAAAAAGACTTTGCCACGAGGCCTTGTAACAGCCTGGAATCTGCTGGCTGAATATGTGATCTGTGCCGGTCAGGATTTCATTAATACTATGATGGCAATGGCTTCTTCAGTTTTAAAGAATATTGTGTACATATGCAAATTGATGTTTAATGGATACACAATCCATAAAATCCCTCATTTAGTAGTGAAAGTAATAATGTATTATAATTTCTGTACAAACGTACTTCTGGTTGGCAGGAAATAGACTAGTCAGGAAAAGTTCATAAAGTATATGATATGTTATCTGTACTGCTATAATTCCTAGGCAATTTAAATGAACCATATAACGTTAAAAAAAAAGATTTAAAATAGCCCTCAAAAGACGTCAGGTGTTTGCAATGATGCCAGTATAAAGAAAAGATGTGGTGAATGTGTCTTGCTCATCTTTGAACTTTGTGTAATATCGCATTATGTTGGCATTTGTACCCAATGTTCAGCTACGTATATGTCAGCTCTTGAACTTTGTTTGTTCTTGATTAAGGCTTTGTAACTCTTCTGTCTTCGCACTTTAAAGGAATAAAACATTTCTATTTACACGTATAGCATTTGACATTTGGCAGACAACCTTATCCAGAGTGAGTTAAAGAAGTGATTTGAAGTCTCTGTCAACAAACAATGGTCAGACCTTACGCTGGTGCAATGGGCCCTGATATCCTCCTGCTACATGAAAATGCCTGGCCTCATGTGGCCAAAGTATGTAGGCATTTTCTGGATGGCATATGACATCCACATTTTTTTTTATATATATATATACACAATGAGTTTGCCTCCTTCCTCATTATTAATCCTTCAGAATTCGTACTGTGAAGCAGGAGTAGGACAAAGTTTCAGAGTAAACCGCAGCCTGTCTGTCATTTTTGTTCTTATCTTACCTTCTAAATACCTTATTTTTTCTCTGTTTCCATGGGAATTTGTTAATTTCAGCTGTTGCTTGTTAAGCCTACACTTAATTGAACTATTTGTTGCATACAGTATTGTGCTTGTAGCAAACACAAGCCTGAGTTTTCTAGCTTCTTGTTTAACTTGTCTCATTTTCAGGTTTTTGATTCTTCAGACCTGTATGAATTTTAATTTTTTTGGATATACCCTAAATACCCATGTCTGCCAGTGTTTTGACGCAATGGATTTTGACTATGATTAATGAGGTACTGTTACATTTTTTTATTTATTTTTAATACAATTTAAGCAGTGTTATGCAATTTTGGTCCTGGGGAAAAAAAAATCCATCCACTTCTAATAAGCTTTGATTTTCACTAATATTTTTATATTGTATCACTTTTACACTAACATTCTTTTTTGTTTTTAAATGAATTTTGAAAAAATTCTTAAAACTACTTAATTCAGATTCTGTGTTAAACTATTTTCATCTTTAAATATCAGTCCTTATTCTCTCTTCCCTTCAGTGTGGATCCGTTACATATAGAATCCTGTGTTTGTTATTATTTTGCACAGTTGTCTCAGTTTTATGAATAGCACAGACCTGTTTTTTTTTTTTTAGTGAAAACAATTTTCTTGAGACTTTCTCCATTGTCAGAAGTGCTAGAGGGGCCACGACTTTATCGTTCTGTCTCTCCACATTATCAGGACAGTTCAGCGAGCTGGTATCTAGCTTCTGTCAGGAAGTACCTCATGCTGAGATGGAAGGTGTTGAGGTGATGATTGCTTCCTGACCTCCCCTCACTCCCTCCATTACATCCACAATGAAAGACATCGTTTCCTTCTCACCTATCTCTAAATGGGTAAAGGTGCCTAAGCACACCACATTCCCTTTGATTTCACATCTGTGCTGTCATTTGATCCTTAACTCGGCTTAGAGCTGCACCCATCCACTTCTCCAGCTTAGAGGATGTGTCAAAGCTCAGCGACCGAACCGCCACTGATGTCCGTGGCCTTTTCAGTGCTTCCTTTGATTGAGACCTTTGACCAAACAGGAGAGTCACACTTTATGGAGCCTTCTGGAGATGCTTTTGTATTTTCAGGTACAGCAGAAGATCTTTAATGCAAATAAGCAGGGTTCTGATATGATGCAGGCCATGCTGACAATGTGAGGTACCAAAGCATTTGGGCCTTCACAACTCCGTAACAGTTTCTTTCCACAAGGGATCAGACTACGCAATAACTGAACTGTACTGAGCGCGTACTGTACTGTACTGCACTGTCTTTTGTCTTCTGTCTTACTCTGTTTGCACTAGGTTGCTCAGGTGCACTTTACTTTTGTGGCTAGGACTAACGTTCTTAGCTATGTCCTTAGCTCTGTGTTCTATGTAGCTCTGTCTTTTTGTTTTATGTAGCACCATGGTCCTGGAGAAATGTTGTCTCATTTCGCTGTGTACTGCATAAGATATATGTTGAAATAGCAAAGCTTCTTTACTTGAATTGATGCTAAAGATTACACAGATTCCTTCTTGCGATGGCTCTATCCAGTTTCTTATAAATATTCAAGAATTTGTCCTGATTACAGTTGTATACAGTATTCCACTTGCTGAATCCAGGTTTTAACAATAGAATGAATAAAAATGATAAAAAGTAGAGAAGTAAATCTATGAATAAAATAAATATGAGCACAGTCTAGGCAGAGAGACCAGGACATAATCTGAACAGTGTGGTGCCATCAATAGCTACTGGAGTAAAAGGTTCAGATAAAGGGTCTAATTGACAATCAGATTTACGTAATTTTGTGATCACTCTTGACAAATTCTGAACATTAGTTCTTTCTTTTGATGTGTCAATATTTTATTCAGAGACGCTCCAAGGTAACCGTTGGATGCATCACATTAAGCAGCAGAAAGAGGAAAACGATTCTCTTGGCCTCATAGTCGGTGTTCAAATTTAACATTTCCTGAATATAGTCTATAAAACACGTTAGTTGCTCAGGTTAAAGGTGTCCGCTTATGCAGTAAAACTACATTTTATAACAATGTGAAATTAAACTATGCACTTTCACAAGCACATATTTGATCTCTTTTCTATGGTGGCATGTAAATGCAAAGGATCTTAATAATACTGTGAATTGTTACGCTTTTTGCTGTTTATGAATTCACCATAATGGTGTTTTGTTCTTACAGACCATGGTTCATTCTTCCCCAAAATGTAATGTAGGGATAAATGCAAACTGAGCATTTTTATTTTGAGGTATTTAGCCATTTTGATTTAGAAATGTGCTGAAGTGACAGTGATTAAAAACTCTGGCTTTTGTTCTTTTTGTACCAACGGTAGTTCTTTACAGAAATGAAATTATGAGGCTTTGTGTTACTTTATTGATTGTTGCTCTCTTCCTCCAGAGAGCAACACTTTATATAAAGCTTAAAGGAGTCCATAGAGGATGTGCGTCTGCCTCTGTACACACCACTTTACACTTGTAGCCACTGACGGGAACAGACACACACATTCAATTTACACCACTTTAGGACAATGTAAACAATCTAGACACTGACAAGTGAAAGAGAGAGTGAAAAAACCCCACTGAGCCTCAGGAGTACAAACAGTCCACTGTATGATTTCACAATTAGATTCTTGAAAAAGAAAACCCTGTTACAAGAAATATTTCATCTCAATGATTAGGATTTAAAGTTGAAGAAATGGTGAAAATACTGCCTATTACAACCCCGAGGCAAATTACTATATGCCATATTTATTTTTAATAGTGAAACTCAAACTGGAATGTTTTTTTGACTCCATGCTGATATGCTTTTAATTAAAAGGTCAGGGGGAAAAATACATCTTCATGCAGTAAGACTAAAAAGAACCAGGGTTTCACTTGAAGACAATCAATCCCTATAGAGTCCTGTCAGAAAGTCAGAATTTCCCTAATTCCACAGATGGCATATGAATCTCTCGTGTTCATCCTCTTGCTGAACATGCACAAAGCCTCCAGGAAAATAGGTCAAAAGAAAAGCTCATTAGGCAGTTTAATAGACGCTTGTCCTCTGTAATGATTGGACGATTAAATATTCTCTGTCAAGGCCCATAATAAAGCATAAATTTGACAAAAAAGACTGGTCTGAAGATGAACGTGTCCAATCTGTGCTGGAGTAATTACTAAAATGAATGACTTTGAGCTGTGTCCTAAGCCTAAGGGTACTCTAATGCTCTTTAAAATGCCTAATATTATTATCAAGGCATCAGTGTACTAAGTACTGTAAATAATAAGAGTGCTTTTGGTCGACCTGGGAGCAGATCTAACATATGAAGACTTGGGCAGTAAGGAATCTCGCTAGAACAGATCTATTAGAAGGTTGTTGAAACAGGTTTTAATGCCGGGGGTAGTTTAGCAGTTGAAATTCTTTTCTAGGCTATTAAACCTCAGCGGTACAGTTTTAGAGTTTGGATTCTGCCTCGTTTGAAAGTTTCTTTGGATAAAAGCCTTTCCCATAGGAACACATGTAAATCTTTCTGCTTGTAGGAACAGGAACAAAATGACCCTTTATCTATAATTTACGATTAACAAGCTCTTAGTCGTCTAATACTTTTAAATAAAGAATAAAGTTTCTGTAATAAGTAACACATTGATTGATTTGGTAGTTTACCAACAAAAACAATAGATCCATAAACACCAGAATATGATGCCAAAGTGACACCGGGTCTGACATACAGGTACAGAATACACTGATCAGCCATAACAATAAAACCATTGACGGCTGAAGAGAAATACACTGATTATCTTGTTACAGTGACACTTGTCAAGGTTTAGGCTATGTTACGCAGTTAGTCACTCAAAGTTGGTGCGTTAGAAGCAGAAAAATGGGCAAGTGTAAGGATCTGAGTGACTTTGACTGGGTCAGAGCATCTCCAAAACAGCAGATCTTGTGGGTGTTTAGTGTCTGAAGTGGTTAGTACCTACCACAAATGCTGAACTGGAGACAAGGTCAACGTTCACCAATGTATGTTGGGACACAAGACTCATCTGATATGATCCAGCAGAAGAAATACTGTAGCACAAATTGTTGGTGTAGGAAAGAATGGTGATTGGAGCACACAAGTGCATCACAGTTCGTTTAAAACATTTATTTTCTCTAACAAATTAACACGCACACCGCTTGATTTAGCAGTTTAACAACAGGAACAAAAAATAGTTAAATACCAGAAATAGACACAGAAGTGCCTACCATTTTACCTTCATCAGATAATCCAGATGCTATTATGCAGCTTGGAAATACTCACAAAATTGGCAAAAAGAGAATTTGTTTATAGAATTTGCTCATGATTTGCACTCACATTTAGTAACACACTAACTCGGTTGTGAGAAAAATATCACTTGAAACTATGGGATTGACCCTGGGTTTATTACAATTTGTTATTCATATTATTGATCGGGGAAGGTGAAAATCTGCAATAGTATTTCTTGTGACATAGTCCAAGTCAGAGAGAATTATATAAAGGAAAATAAAGTAAACAATGAAGAGATCCAAAAAAAAAAAAGTGCTAGGAAAGTATTGTCTGTTTGCAAATGGTTTCCCTTCCGCTATGCTGTGATGCACAGATGGGTTAATATTGTTAAATGAAAAGAAAAACTGTTTTTGATGTAAACGTGGTATGCAACATCTTAGGTGTTAATATAGAAATCTTCAAATAATAGTTACCCATGATTTGTAGATGCTCCTCAAATGCCTTACTTGAACCTAGGCAGCAAAGACTGATAGAAGAATTTGGAAAACTCCGCACCATTTTTTTTTTGAGAAACTCTTCGAAATAATGACCTTTTATATTCCAGGACCTCAACCACAAATCTGTTGTTCTTCTAAGAGTGTTGAAGTCAAAGAGGGATTAAAGATAGAAAGAGCAAAAGAGAGATTGCAAGAATAAAAAAAAAAAAACAAGTTTTACTGCGGAGTGGTGGGAGAAGCGTTAAAACCTGTGGTCTCGGAGCGAGTAATCTCAGGCTCACAGCGAGCCGTGGCCTCTGCCTCAACCTCTCCTCTTTCATCTTCCCTTTGTCGGGACGAGTGCACTGATACTCCCCTCACATGCCGTCCTCCTCTCTTCTCCCTCTCTCCTGCTCTCCTTCACTGTGACTCCGAGCAAGATGATTACTTTCTGGTGAAGCTGCTCCACAGCTCACCCCGTCCATCTTTCATCCATCTCTCCTCCTTTTCTCTTTTTCACTCTCTCTCAATCATTCGCCCACTCATTTCTACCCATCTCTTTGCACTCTCTCTCCTGTACCCGAGAATCTCTGCTTAGAAGACATCAAAGGGTACGATCACAGCCCGATGGTTTAAATCTTTAAAGATGGAATAACAGCCAGAGAACATTGTACGTCCCTTTCGTCCCTCACTCGTGTCACCGTGCGTTGCAGTAACAGCGGCCAGCAGAGGGCAAATCTTAAATTTGGAGAGATTTTTTCTGCCCAGTGAGGGGTCATGTTGCAGTTTTTTTTTTTTCTTAGGTGACTCCATGTCCTCTCAACAGGCTCTAAGAAAGCAGTGCTAGTGCTGTGATCACAATCTAGCTGATATTCTGTTTGAAATGGGAACGGGCTCATTTTCGTCAGCCTCTCTCGCTCACTAGGGGACGTCCCAGGCGCTATGGCATGCCAAGGGTCATCATTAGAAAAAGCCTCCTGCCGAAATCCAACGTCTTGTGGCTAGTTTCACTTTTATTTTTTTTTTCCCTTTGTTGTATTTATAAGCATTAATGAAGAAAATTTTATACAACCCACACTGCTGCTTGTGCAAACCTCATGAGCTTTTTTCTTCCCTTATTTTTTTATTTTATTTTTTTTGTTATTCCTTTATTTCCCTTTTATCTTTCTTTCTTTATGTAAAGTTTTCTCTCTACATATTATTCAGCAAATTCTGGCAAAGAGTCTTGTGTGGAAAACAAACAAATTATTCAGAGAAATGAAGTTGACTGTGTGTGTGTGTGTGTGTGTGTGTGTGTGTGTGTGTGAGAGAGAGAGAGAGAGAGATGCTCATTTCTTATTTTTGAATTCAGAAAGATTTCATGATCAAAGAGGGCTCAACATCTCCCAGCTGTTCAAAGGGACTCGTCTAAAACAAATGTGATGTGACCAGGGATAGAGGTGCTCTCATTAAGTGCTGAAGCAGATAACGACAGGTGAGGACAGGAGCAGCGCTAATTCTTTCCCCTTGCAGAACATGCTTTTGTTTGTTTTCCCTTCATCCTCCCTCCTCGTCCTCGCCTACACGTTGGCCTTCATATTGATTATGGAAGGAAGTGCAGAGATGAAGAGGGATTTTTGTGAGAAGTGTGATTTAGCTGTTTTGTCAGAGATGGCCCCTGAACAAGGGGGGGCTGATGGCTGTTTGGATACAAAAGTCACAGCGAGCTAAACAACTTACTTTGAGTTCTGTGGGGATTCTGCTCTCTTTATCGGTTTACATTTCAAAACCAACAGCTCGGAAGAGAAGCCAGCATGTCCTGTATATGTGGACAGATAATAAAGCCAGGCCATTAACACTGCTTTCTGACATCCTTTAGAAAATATGTTGTGCTCAGACATACACATTAAACTTAGCATGTATTACTACTACTGCTCCTACAACTACTAAGAATTAAAAAAAACAAAAAAAAAACAGCAATTATAACGAAATGCTTAGAATTCAGCCTGAGCTGAGTTTCTCCCTGCGTCTAAGCAGGTTTCCTTTGTATTCTTTGGTTGCTTCCTCTACCTTGTAGAAACTTGAGAAGTAGTACTGATAAACTGAATGAAATGTGTGTGTGCGTGGGTGTGTGTCCATATTTTATTCCCTAACAATAGACAGACTACAAATCTGTGATCACTCTGTGAGAAACATAATTTATAAATAAACCATGAATTTATTCCTCTTTAATAACCATTTTCATTTTCGTAACTCAAAGAATGCCTTGCTGAACAATTAGAACCAACTTCAATAAAAAACATGGAACAATTTAAAAATATATATAAAATATAACTAACACATCTAAGCAGCTCATATAACTTACACACACACACAC
>JAOTRN010000017.1:16081980-16093101 GCA_028566695.1 Bagroides melapterus
AGATATTTAAACAAACATTTTGTGTTGTAGCCACAAATGAGAGTAGTGTAATCAATCACTCGATATATAACAGTAAGTATAATAAGTATAAAGAACACAAGGGGCATTTTACATTTGAGGTGCTGGAAGTTTTAGCCTTTATATACAGTATATATATATGATGTGAGCTACAATCTTATACCCAAATCATTGTCAAATAATTCTTTTTTTGAACAGCAGATGTTGTGTGTTGATTACAATAATTGAATTCTCCAATCAGAAGCTTAATTAATTAATGATTATTTTTTCCTATAACAGCATAGATCTGAATAGTAGAGGTATAACATGAATGACAGCCTTGTATTAATATATTTTGTATTTATATATTATAAAAAATAAATAAATAAATAAATAATAAAACCCCTCAGTTGCAATGATACTGTAGGGTTTTTTTTTTTATTCTATCACAGTATCATCACCATATACAGCAAAGCTGCTCCATCACTCCGTCCTGCACCATGACCATGAATGTGCGTTAACCCTCGATAATTAACATCAGCAGCAGTCATTGTGTACAAGTAATTGAGCTGTCACTGCTCTCGCTGCTGAAAAACCTTTGATTGTGCATGATGACAGGTGCATTTTTGTCCCTTGTCAAACAGCAGTGTCTCAATTATTCTTAAGAAACATATGTAAGGCTTCACTGTAATGTTTTTTGTTCTGCTTTCTTTGGTGAGCTTAGTTAGAGCCGGTTTAAAATGTCTGCATTAAAGCTTATTTGTGTATTTGTTTTGCAATGCAGACATTATGATACACAGAGCTGCAGTGACTTGTTCTTCATCAGGTTCCAGAGGTTTCAGACTAACATTGCACCCAAATACATCTTGGGTGTAAACAATACATTTTCAAACACAACACTGTAAACAAGAAAGATTTACCATATTATAGTACTCTTTATAGTACTGGGAATATACTTCCTAACCCCTTTTTTTAAGCGTAATCTATTAAAATACCTTGCATATAATAGCACAAGACCAAAACTGATCTGAACAGAAAAACATTTAAATAAAGTTTGTCTTGGTCATATTCCATAAGAAATGGTCCCCACTGTGCTAAAACACTTGCGTCTTGACTGTCATACATTAGCTCCAGCGATCAGGTTCTATGATGTTTCAATCAACTCACTTCGTTAGTATCACATTTGGTGACATGAACACATTATTATATCATGGACTTATTTACTGAAAACTACAGATATGATCTTGAGGAGTGTGTGACTATAAAGAGTGAGGCTTTATACCAGCAGTAGTTGTTATTAGAATGGGCAATTTATTCAGCCTACAGGCTTTCCCTCTTTATATAACTTTTTTTCTTATAACGGACTCCTAGTAATGACATAGTAGGTGAAGAAAACCATAGCGACTGAATTGTAAAAGAACTGAAAGCACTGTGCATTCTGTGATTGTGAAAATTGTGAATTTCAGCACCAGTTTAAATTGAATTGCTTCAGTCCATGTACATGCTTCAGAAACTTGTTCAGTATGAATTGCTGACCTACTCTTTTTACCTACAGTTAAAAAAATTAAAAAACACTGTTTCTGGCATTTCTGAGTCCTTTCTGCTTTCTGTTTAATATAAACTCTTATTTGATACCTGTGACACTGCCCCCTAGTGTATACACTCATGTAAGTATGAAGGCAGATGCCTCTGTCCTAACATATCCTGGCAGATATGAGGACTCAGTAGTCCAGGCCTTAGTTTCCAACCAAAACCTTCTGAAATCTTCATAAATCACAATATCAGCAGTCAGACTTGATTGATTTTTGACAAGTATAAGACAAGCAGAGTATGACTTCTAAGTCATCATTTACATAATAGAATTATTATATTAATCCACTTTAAAGTGGCCACAATGTAATTCTTTAATTCTTAGTAGCAATTAAACAATAACATTCTGCAAATTATGAAATGACAGTGAAGAGTAAATGTATTCATTCAAAGTGGATATATGAATATTTTAATGTCTTAAACACTTTAATAGATAAAATCATTTTTATTGCTTTCATACTGCCTTACACTGATGCCTTAAAGATCTGCTCCGTTTTAATGCACACACACACGGCTCCTTTTGTCCTCTGAACCACCTTGATTTATCCTGATGTTATGTTTCTGCTCCTTTCACTACTTTGATACTGTGGATAGTCCCACATGGATATCCTAAAGATTTTCACTTCCCAAAACAGCTTTTGTGTTACCCTTGCTTCAGTGGATTTCACCTGCATACTGTAAATTGATAGCGAGGTACTGCTCTATAATCATAAAAGCTGTCCTGTGTTCATCCTTTTTATTCACACGGCGCTGATACTTAACCTTCTTTTTAACACATTTAGTACAGTTTGTCTACATACAGATGTAGAGGCATAATGGTTCTTAATTCCATTATCCCATGTCACCCCCAAGAGGATGGGTTGCATTCTGAGTCTGTTTTTTTATTTATTTTTTTTTTACATGGCTTATTTTTTCCTTTCCTTTTTTCCCCTGGCACATCTGTCTTATTGATTAGAAATTTAAATCTACACCTTGATTTCTATGAAACTTGCTAAAAGTTCTTTATAAATCAAATTATATTGAAATTGAAAACCAAACCAATACTTGGATGTGGCTTTCTCATTGGGGATCACTCTGGGAAGACAGGGAGCACACTTTTCTACTTAATCTTTCAATTAATGGCACTTGACGATTATCACTCTGTTGTCATGGGCTCCTTTACAAGCTGTGAAATCTCTTCACCAAAAATGTGTTCTGTTAAACCCACCGGGGAACGAAGACACTCTTGGACATTTTTAGAGCTAGAAAAATAGGGGTTGATATATTTATTACTTCAGATTGTTTTACATAGCCGTTCTAGTGTAGAGAGATGTGGGCTCTCTTTCTGACACGCGGTGATTAAAAATAGAGTGAATATCTCTCTCCCTATCTGTCAAAGAACAAGAAATCTTTGTGAAAATGTGAAGCTAAATTTAAAGATGAAAATATGACAATACACAAGTAAATGTATTACTTGCAGCAGCTACTTTTCATGACCTGAGGGTTATGAAAACCGTCAGTTATTACAAGATAATTACAAAACCTTTAGAGCACTCTTAGAATTCCAGGTTAAAAAAGATTTAGAAAAAAATAGCAAGAAATGAGAAGACAAAAAAAAAAAAAAAGACTGCCAGGACAAAAGTTAAATTATGTATATAATTCTAGAGAATTATATTAAACAACATACATTTCATATTTGTTTCATTGTTGTTGCTGATTAATTTTAATAATATTTACTGAATAATATGCTTTAAGATGAATAAGTCTTTAGTAAACCATGGCCCTTGGCTTTATGATGTTAGCTGAATCTGCAATTTTATATGAAGGTCATGTCGATATTTTGCTGTAATTTGTACAGCTGTACAGCTTTTAAGTAGAATGTTTTTGAGCATTTTGGCTGACGTTACAGTGCTGGTGATGCTGTCCTACATGCAGATTGAGGCCATCGGTGCACAGAGGGAGACAATGACCCAGCGTTAATGGGAATCAGACGCTTCGCCAGGTGTGAATGAGCTGTGAATGAGGTGAGAATGAACAGGCCCAAAGACCTGCTGAGACCCTGGAACCACAGCATACCCCCATATGTGTGTGTGGTGTGTGTGTGTATGTGTAGCATGGGCTGATATTTGAATAACCTTAGTTATTGAGTAAGAATATTTGCTGACTAGTAATCTGAAAGAGATGCATTATACATGAATGCTTATGAAGATATTCATTTAAAGTAAGCTTCCAGGTCTCTGATTCCACTACCAAGAAATACACAAGCTAAATCAATGCAGCTTTTTAAAAGGTTAAAAGGTTTTTTTTTAAAACCAGGGTAGTTAGTGATGAAAAAAATCTTTGTGAGTGAGCCAAGGCTAGAAGGCAGCACAATCGTTAACTATTTTCTGTTGAATTAATGCAAAAAACCAGGGATTTATCAAAATAGCTAACTGTATTGATGGAATAGGACTGCTAGCTTTTTTCTTTATTTTGCACAAAAAGCAAATGTATGTTAAAATGTAAATGTCACAGTTGATTTAACTTAGTTTGATGAAGTAACTTACCTATAATTTGTAGTAATTTGAATTTGAAGTAATTACCTATATTTTCTTAGTAGCTTGTTGTGTAGCTCGCATTATCAGAAGGGTAGTTAGGCTGATGGTTAAATAATTTAAAATCACAACTAACCTGTCGCTTGGCAATTAGCTTCACCCAAAGCTTAGGATCAGACTTAAGAATGGATGGTCTCACACATTAAAATAAAACATTATGTAATCCTGACATGACACAATGCTTTTAATTCCATGATACTTTAAACAAACTTGATTTAGATTTTTTTGGCTTTTGATCACCTAAAGTCACTAAAGTGATGGCTGATGCATATCACTCAGAGGACTTTCTCAGTATCTCAGTAATATGCTGGATGTGCAGACATTTCTCTCCAGCATTACACTGAACTCACTGCTGGTGCATCATTATGCCAAACTGGAATGTTTCTGCACAGGATCTATATATCTGCTCGAGGGGAGCCCAAAGCAAGAGCCAGAGACAAGATCTGCTCGGATGGCAGATGAATGAGCCGTTTCACTGCGGATGATGGAATGGCGCAGCCTTGAAAGAAACGCTGCAAACACACAGCATGGCTGTACTTCAGAAATGTCTAGAAAATTGGAGAATTTAGGAGTTTTAAACAGAACAAAAGAGGAGCATTTTTATACTGTCATAGTACTGTGCTGATAGAGTTATGTATTTGAATCTCCTATCCACTGTGGTTAAAGAAACTACTCTAGTTTCTCATAGGCAGTGCTGTAAAATATCTCCTTTATTTGCTTACGATCACATTTTGGCCATTGCCACTGAAAGGGCATTTAGGAATGTTTACACATTATCACAGTAGGAATGATAGAGCTTAGAAAGGGGTAGTACTTTGATATTGAAGATATTTTAATTTCCTCAAGTGGTGCACAGAAGAGGAAAGGTAGCAATTCATTATAAAAACTGAATTGTGGCCTCAGTTATCTAGGTCACTCGAATTAATTGCTCAAAGGTTGCTGAATTATTAAAAGTAATTGGGATACCTACTTGGGAAAGGCTGAACTAAACCCCTCTATTAAGAAGTTAAAAAAAAGAGATCCTTAAACCACACACATTTTGGAGGATTTGAAATAAGTGGAACATGATGAAGTTGCTGGAAGCAGATCTCAGAGTAAAACCCTAGATGCTAGTCAGGCCTGAGCTTCTGAGAAGTATTATAATACAGAAGACATGGGTTGATAGTTAGATGCTGAAAACACCAAGACAGAGCTGGTCTTAACTGTCAGCCTGAAAGCACCAGCAGCAGTTAAAACAATTAAGACATAAATTGATGATTTTTTTTTATTCAATATACTTTATTAAAATTTAATCAATTCAAGTCAAGAAGCTTTTATTGTCATTTAAACCATATAAAGCTGACACAGGACCGGGACCATGGTGCTACGTAAAACTAGAGAGGACTACATAAACACAGAGCTAAGGATTAAAAATAAAGTGTGTATCCAACCTAGTGCAAACAGTGCATATAAGACAGTGTGCAATAGAACGGATATGTAAAATATAGCATAGCACAGAGTACAGATTGCATTGCACTGTGCAAATTATAGTGAGATTATAGACAGTGTGAGGATTGTAAACATGTCTACATTTCCAATAGCAGCAAACCTTTTTGTGCAAAACAGCATTAAAGTGTTTGTGAAAATTAAACAGCATATTATCAGAAATATTTAATAATAATTTAATCTCTAAACATGAGAATATATGAAACGGAAAGGTATTTAAAATAAATACTGTGTTCTTTTAAGTTTCCATGTGTCTGTCCATCTGAGACCCTCATTAGCATGGTGTCTCAAGAACAAGTGGTTGAATGTTTTGTTGGATTTATTTAGACTTTATCATTAAAACCAGCAGATGAATTGATCTAACAAGGTCATGATCACAGCAAGGTCAAAGGTCCTCTACAGTTTTTCTTCAATAGCTTCCTTTATATTTGAAGGCTTTTATATTTAATGTTAGTTTGGGCATACAAATTAGTACCAAGAAGGACTAGACTTTCTGGTGGCGGAGGCCTGCTGATGCTATTGTTGTAGTTTGTAAAGTGTTTTGAAACAATATGAACACACCTGTAGATAATTATATCATATTTGAAAATAATAATCAATTATTAACATTTCCTTTCGTTATTTATAATTCTGAAACGTTTACACTGTTTTGAAATAAAGGTTCTTGTTGCAGCTTCAAAAACAATATACCATAGCTGTCCATTTTATTAGGAACACTGGACAGCATTCTGTATTTTATCCAAACAGCCATCGTGTGGCAGAAGTTCAGCATAACTATACAACTGAAGATTCTAAAAGCATTGTCTTGTCTTTTTCAGGTCATAAACTGTCCAGTATTGGTTTGCTTGTTCTCACTGTAGCATCAAATTCCTGTCTCTGGCTGACAGGACTCGAACCCAATGTGGTGTTTTTTGCTGTTGTAGCCCATCCACATCAAGATTTGATTTGATGTGTTGTGCTTTCTGTGATGGTTTTCTGCTCACCATGGTTGTTAGGAATGGTTATTTGAGTTACCATAACCTTTTGACTTTTCTCAGTAAGGCATTTAAAGGCATTTTTAAAAATATATTTTCGCACCATGTGTGTAACTCTAGAGGCTATTGTGCCTAGAAATCCCAAGAAATCAAGCCAGCCTAGCTGGCACCAACAAATATGCCATGATCAAAGGTAACAAAATTGTATTTTTGTCCTACTTTTGGTGTTTGATGTGAACAATAACTAAGGCACTTGACCTGTATTGTACATGATGGTTATAATGTACAGGTGTTCCTATACACTTAAAGTAAATATAAGTAATATGTTGTTGTTCTTTTGGCTACAACCTGTTCAGGGTTGCCACAGTGAATCATCTGGGCCGCATATTTTGATTTGGCACCGGATGGCCTTCCTGACACAATCCTATAATTTTATCTGGGCTTGGAACTGGTACTGAGAGTTAAATTTAAGTAATATAAATGCATCAAAATCCCTAGTAAGTTCAATATTAATCTAAATAATCATTAAAAGCAACCTACTTGCAGAGAACGCTAATGATATTCTATTATGGTGTGCTTGTCTACATTTTAAAGATGAAAACTTATATATATATATAATTATATTAAAAAAAAAATCACACTACCCTTGAGGGGTAGCAGGTTAAATTGAGTTGAAAATGAGATTTTAGCAGTCCCCTGTATAATAGCAGTGAGCAGAACTTTGGTGCTGTTCTTCGTTAATGGAGTGAGAGCACTAGAGGATTTGGTGTGAGAGCGTGGAGCAGATGGAGAGCAGCGTCTACTACATGATCAGACATGAAGTCAATTAGATGTGTGAGGAGAAAGGAGAAGCATATACATGGAGGGGACAGAGCAGGGGTGTTAGGGAGTGCATGAAGGTCGATGCTAAAATGGAGGTCAGTTGAGGAAATGAAAACAAGACTGTCACTCAGGATGCAAAGACTGTCACAAGTTTAGGGCAGGTATGGGTGGGAAAGTGTGAAGTGGCTCAGAAATGGACCGTATTTTAATGAGGCTGAATTGCAGTGTATGAAACAGAGATGCCTGTTTCACCATAAAGACACATCGTAAGTGACAGTTTCTGACAAAGTCTGGGTTAATCTCTCTACTTGCATTAATACACAACAAGTAACAATGAGTAACATCTTAGCATTTGTATTAACTATTGTTTATAGCATCAATTACTAAAAGTAATAAAATTTTTAAACCTCTTTAGCCCTAGGCCTATTTTTGAGCATCTTTTCTTGAAAAGGACATGCTCAATTTAAATGACTATTTCTCAAAAATGACAAGGTGTATTTGAATAATTCGGGTACCAAAATAAAGATAACACATGTGAGAGTACAGAGTAAGAGAAGTTGGTACACAGTAAACCTTTAGCCTGACAAAATTTTACAATTTTATAGAGTATATCTCTTTGAATTCATGCAGTGAAAGCCTAAAAGTTCCAGACATCTATTTTATAGCATCTCAACATGAACTCTCTCAAGTTTCATTTATCTATTGTGTATATCAGAGCTATTATTGCGATGGTTTTGTAGAGGGATGCTTCTCAGCTAAAACCTAATTTATCTGATTTATATGTCACTATAGGTGTTTATTCCACTCAAATGTAACTATTTAGAGTTTGCTTTGGAATCTCTCTCGAATGCCATGAAGTAAATCGGCATGCCACATCCGGTTTTTTCGTGTTCTGCGAAGCCAGAACTTCCGGGTTTACGACAGCGAAAACTTCGGACAAAATAAGCAAAAAGCAAAAAAATCCACAATAAACGCGGATCTAAGGTATCCCTGCATGTAGATGAGCTGTCGATTTAAAAACATCACCACGATGTCTTTCGCCGAAATATTCAATTTTTTCGCGTCCAAAACTCACCTGTATTCCAATACTACTCGATTACAATCTTCAAACAGCAAAAGGGGATTAAATCTTTTAGGAAGCAGAGTTTATGAATTTAAAACTCCGGGGCATTTAAATGGCCTTTAAACTTTTTTTAGATTGCAATATGGCTATCTCCGCTCCTACTTGGTCAATTCTCGTGATCAAGGGCTCTAAAAATAGCTCTCAGCCAATAGAATCGATTGGCAAGGCCAAAAACCTGAATCATATTTGATATATGATTTCTGAATCATAATCCAACAGTAAGGCATGAATGGCACCTTGTCGTATATAGTGCCCAATCGCGTACATTGGTTTCCAAGCTTGCGACAGCCAAGAATGATAGTTAGTATGTCTTTCCGTGCAACACGTTGGATATTACATCTAGGCGAGTTTTTATTGGAATATGATTCATAATCCTGAAACATCAAAGGTAAGAGCAACTTTTGTGTTATGGCTGCATGAAATTGCCTTTGAAATTGTTTTTTTTGCTTCTAGTTCTGTGAGTTTTAATCACAGAGTGATGAGCCTTATACCGTTATATTCTGTGTTTGTAGCCTGTCGCGGGCGATTTCTTAGTTTCAGTTTTCTTACGTACGAAATGTTTACTATTTTTGTTCTGTCTGTCGATTTAATAGCTTGGTGTTGAAATTTTGTTTTATTAAGGTACAAATGGTGTTAGTAGTCGAATAGATGACTTTGTAAAGGTTGTTTTGGTACGATGTATGTGTAGATACATTAAGGTCGATTTGCATAATTAGCCCCGCCTCGCATCGAGCTCAAACTGAACAGTGGTCATTGTGGAGTTCATTAATATGCTCTTCGTGGTAAGATTAATAAAACTGAAGTTCCCTTAATGAACATTAGTCATGGATACCATGATAATAACAAGTTAATGGTGGAGTTTTATCGTTACTAAACCATATAAGCCAGTGTTAACAAAGCAATTGCCACCTGTATAACTGCTGTTTGTTTAAATGTTAACTAAATAAACCAGTTTTATTACTAATAACTAAAGACTAAGCAAGGCTTTGTAAATCAGGATAAATTGAACAATTATTGGAGATTAAAACTCTGTTCAGTGTGTAAAAGCTGCAATGCATTTTCTTTATTTAGTGTGAATTTATCTACACTAATTAAAGCATTAGTTTAAAGTGCTGGACTTACAGTTAGTCATAAACAAAGTAAACATGTTAATTCAAACATGCTTGCTTATGGGTTAATGATTCTAATAAGGAACAATTGTTTAAATAGACAACTAAATTATTTTATTAATTGTACTACTTTGTTCATTAACTGTCTTATTTTTGACGGTTGCTCAGAATTTCATAGCTGCTAAAATAGATGTATAATGCTTTCGCTGTTCCATGAAATTAATGCAACACACAACACATTCTTTAAGCTATCAGTGAGGACGAATGTTGCTCATCACTTTTGGTTAATGAAGGGAACCACAAGCATGCAGCTTTGCAAATCTTCTCTCTCTCGATCTCTCTCTCTCTCTCTCTCTCTCTCTCTCTCTCTCTCTCTGTGTGTCTCTCTTGTCTGTGTACTGGTCTGGTCTTTTAAGTCTGTCCCCAGAGGAAAGCCATTTGCCTGCATTACATTGTTAGTGCGCTTGTTAATAATACATTGATGAAGAGACGCTTCTGTATATTAGGTGGCAGCCCCTCTGATAATAGGGCCCTGGAAGGAGGCCAGAGATCTGGTACTTCTCTAAAATCTAACCTGAGGTTAAATAAGCTTTTGTTACAGAGAAAGAGGGAGAGAGAGAAATAAAGAAAGAGTGTCTGGGTGTGAGTGCCCCCCTCCCTACCCCTATACCCCATGCCCTGGGAGATGTAAATGACTTTTGTTGAAGACACACAAGTGCAAATATGAAAAAAAGAAAAAGAGAATAGCGGTCAAAGGAAAAAAGGCTGTGTTTCATTTCACGCCTTGCTCCTGGATGCCTGCATCGAGGGCGCTATATTAGCAGTTGTTAAAGAAATCAAAAGCCCAAATGTTAATGCTGCATCAGAAATGTAGTTGTTGAAAAGATCGCAGAATTGCTGAGGCACAATCACGTTTTTTGATCTGGACTCGTACTATGGTTAAATTGGTAGCCTCATCACACTGAGAAGGCAATGCAATACAAGATACAGTATTACACCAGTGTAACCAGACCAAACTCAAAAGATATTACCAGAAGCCTGGTCAAAACAGCTTGGTGTAAATATTTTAAGCGCCCTCCATTATTTTGGACAGAACTGCACAAGTAAGGGGTTTACTTGGCCCTGCTCGTCTGGCTGCCATGCATGTTGTTTTGCCAGCCTGCTCCTGTTGATCTGTTTTCCTAATATGACCCTTATAAATGTCACATATAGGCATTTACCAAGTCAGGTAATGTACTTTACTGTTCTTATGCAATACAGAATTGCAAAAATGAAATGCAATCATTTCTTTTTTCAATCATTTCTTTTAGAAATGCTTTCTGATTCTACTCAGACACTGTGACAAGTGCACAAGGTTTCTGTGCTGAATATATATGCTAGATAATTTCAGCTTAAAATTCTCAAGTAGACACAGAAAAATATTATTATTATTATTATTATTATTATTA
>JAOTRN010000017.1:16156490-16170823 GCA_028566695.1 Bagroides melapterus
GCTTAAGGTAAATGAGAAAAAGGATTAAGGAAAAAATGTAAGACAGTGAATGGGAGAGACAGAGAGAGAGAGAGAGAGAGAGAGAGAGACAGACAGACAGACAGAGAGCAAGAGAGAGAAGAAAAGTGAGGCAGTGCGAGCCCACAGGTCTCCAAGGGGGGGAATTGTAAGTAAAGCTGACTGAGTATGCTCCTCCAGTCTAGGGACACGTCTGAGTTTTCTTTTTTTTTTTCTCATTTTGCCGGACACTCTGTGAGTGCACCGAATCCCTGAGCACCTGAGCTGGACTCACACTGACACACACAGCGGTACAAAGATGAACAGCATCACCCCATGTGCTAGCTGAAGGTCAGAAAATTGCTCCCTTTGCACCCGTCTAGCTCTCTTGCAGTCTCTATCTCACACGCATGCACGTCCAGTCTTCTAGTTCTGCCTGGCCTGGGTAAAGGTAGCTTTTATTCTGCTTAACTCATCCACTCTGAAGGGCACAGATCTTTCTTCTCTCCTCCAGCCAGCCAAAACCTTTTCCCCACTCAACTTTGCCCCATTTCTAGGTGCTGATAAAACAGAATAAAGGCCTCTTACACAAGCACATGCAAAAATGGAGTGCTGAATATTCAGTCAGAGTATTTGATTCCTAACCATCAAGACCATGAATTAACCATAGATTCTAATTAAAATCATGAGGTAAGTGACACTGAGAGAGTGCGAACAACTTTGATAATGAATAAAACATAGATGCTTGCTCTGTTTGTCTTACTGTACATAGACTTGGATATATTTATAGTAACAGTTCTAATAGACTAATCTAGAATTAACATCATAGCATCGCAGCCTGTAGACTGCCAGGCTAAAGTGAGATCTGTTTCCCAGGTCCTTTGCTGCTGTTCACGATTTCTTTCTTGTCTTTTAGCTAACACTGAGCCTACTGCTTTTGGAACTGTCATAAATTTTTTTGTCAGTAAACTGATCCTCTGCATCCATTTATCCACATGAAATGAGAGCTCTGAGGGCCTTGTTTTCAGAGACATAAAGAGTTTAAATGGCACTGTCCCAAATAAGCTTGCAGCATACACTTCAGCACCACATTGAGAATTCATATCCTCTTTTTATGCTTTTATCACCCTGAATAAGCAGCGGCCTAGCCAAGCATGCACACATGTCTCTGAATTGCCAGCTCAGGGCATGTCTACCCGATCAGCCGAGCAAAGTCCTGCCTCCAAGGCCTGCTTTGCACCGTTATCCCTCATTTGCGTTTAGGTGAGAGAGCTGAGGCAATTGCAACCCTTCAATGGTTTTCTTCTGAGGTTAACTAATTGTACATTTAGAAAACATTCAGGATGTTTTTGTGGTCATGATTAATCAATTAGACACAGTTGACAGAGCACTCACACACACTAAGAGTAGAGCCCAGTAGTGGTCCTGTATATCTGGAGTCAAGCACAGCTTGATGATTTTTTTTATTCAAACACTCTGGTTTTTGTGTACCCAAGCAGGAAATTACCTCCATGTTGGATTGCAGGTATATAGAACCTCACAGATTGTTTCCCTTTTCCACCAGAAATACATAATTTAATACTGGTTCTGTGGTGGCTTAGTGGTTAGTATATTTGCCTTGTACCTGTAGGGTTGGAGGTTTGAATCCCACCTCTGCTTTGAGTTTGAACGCTTTAGTGCTTTCCTCTGGGTACTCTGGTTTCCTCCACCAGACCAAAGACAGGCATGGTAGGCAATTCTAAATTGACTGTGGGTAGGCAACATATTTAGATTGTCCACTGTCTTGTGCCCTGAGTCCCCTGAGGCTGTCTCCAGGTTTCCTGCGACCCTGTGCAGGAGAAGGATGGACGGTTCATTTCATACTGACACAAATCACTATTAGCTAAGTAAAGTATTTGAAATTATGACATCAAAAACTTAAGGTATGCTTCTACATCTGCTGGAAAATGTATTTTCCAATAAATCCACCAGTAATTTATCAGTTAAAGAATATAACATTATAGTTATATAATCCATGATCCAAGTTAGTTCTCTTTATCACTTACATTACAGCAGCTATAAACAGGGTCATCTATGAACAAATATGCTTTTTTGTTGAATACCAACACCTTTAAAATCTGTTTCTTATTAGGTTTAGTTTATGTGAACTATCCACCACACAAATCACCATGAATGAGCTGTTACTATAGAAACATCAACATATTTGCATTAATAGAATTTTGTGCTATGAATAATAGACATTACTGTCAGAGCTGCTGTTAGATTGAAAATTAATAAATGTCTTCTGATTCATAAATGAATTCAGAAAATTCATTGTGCTTCAGTACAATAATCAATATGTCGAGTCATACTGAGTCAGTCAGAATGTTCCTCTAAGCATAGCGCATTTTCAATAATGACTTAATACAAAACTGTTTTTTTTTTTTTTTGCACTGCTTTAATGTAATTCGTTTTTGGTCAAACACTTTATAGATTAATGTACAGATGAGAAATCATTTAATCATATTAACGTAAGTGCTGTAGTATTTTGTCGTCGTGTGTTAAAAAGAGTCATGGCAGAACGGTGTTGAGTGCTGATGTGTGTTCACGCGGATGTGTATGAGTTCACATAATAGTCTCTGCCTTCAGGGAGAGCTAAGAGTCTAACACGTGCTAATCTTAATCAGGATTCAACGGCTGCCATGTAAAAGAGCAGGAACAACAGACCATGGCGTTTGGGACACGAGCGGTCTACATTAGGGAGAAATGTTTTCCAGTGCAGGAAACCATTACTATTACTCCCAGCATGCTTCAGGACAAGGCTGCTGTCAGTGCGAATTACCCGTGGGGGTTCTGCCATGCAAATGTATCGTGTAATTGGAGTCAGGAAAAAAAAGATCTTGAGAAAAGCTCTTTACGGGAATCTGCTTCTTCAGTGTTATGGCGTAGAAACAATGCTCCACCATAATGAAGCTTTTAGCGACTGTCAAGCCACTGGTCACAGAACATGTTCTTCCCATCTAGTTGCTCTTGCTGCTTGTTTCTATCTTTCTATCTTTTATTGTACCTCTGAGTGTTTTTATAGGCTACCTGAACCAAGCTGAGTTGATATTTATTAGCAGTGAGTGCTTGTGCTGCGGTTCTTCCAGAAATGACCAGATCACTTGATTATATCGACAGCTCTAGTGTAAAATCTCCTGGCATCAAAGGTCAGAAAGAGCAGTGTTTTTTTTTTTTTCTCCAGTCCATCTCTGCAGGGGTCCCTCCCATCTCACGTTAAATAAATCTCTGAGCAGAATCACTTTTCTGACAATAATTTATAAATTATGCACCGCCTGTGTTTTGAATCGAGAAAGGCTTTCATATCTCTTCCATTAACTCGGATTAAGTTTTCATACTGATGCTGGGGAGAATGCTAGCAATATCCCCGTCTCATTTTAATGAAATTTTTATCAGTGCTCTTTTCTCTTGTACACTTCTATTGGGATGTCTGCGAATCTGCAGATCGCTTGTTTGGACGTGAACTCCCCTCAACCTGGCTGCCAGCAGCTCCGGACGCTTAAATATTTGATAGGCTCGGGCTAACTCGGCCGTGAGAATCCAGCTGCCGAGATTTAACTCTAATGTGAAAATCGTGAACGGACAAAAACTGGGATGTCATAAGCAATACATCTGTTCTTGAGTGGGGGCACAGCTACCATTTGCGGTGAGGAGAGGGAAAAGCAAAGAAGAAAGAGAAACAATAGAAAGAAAAATGGGGTTTAAGAAGCAACATATCACTCGTGTTCCTTTTATTTTCCCCAATATAAAAGGTATAGAAGCTACAAGGCTAACGGCAAACATTTTCTTTGCCCTCAGTCGTCCGCTTCTCCAGTTGATTACTAATTGCTAATGCTCTTTACCCTATTCTTCATGACTATCAATAAAAAAAAGATCACTTAATGCCATCTTTCTGGAAAAATGGCCACCATGTTGCTTGTTTATAGGCCAAGTCCATTTCTTGAGGCATCACCCCCCTCTGTGTTTCTCTCTGTGTTTCAAATACAGGGCTTAAACAGATTTCAAAGCATTTGGAAAATCTGTCTATTCAGCTCCAGTGTTTCAGTGCACTCTTCCTTGGAAGCGGAAGAGGTCAGTCTAGATGGGTCTGATTCTTCGCCCGAACCCTCCCTCCTTTGCAATCCATCGTTGACTCCCTAAAGCCATGGACTGTCCGCTATAGTTCAGCTCTTAATGGCTCTGCCTTTGTACTCAGCAATCCAAGAAGAAATTCAGTGTGCTCTGGGGGTGCAAAATGGAGAAAACACTTTTAGTCCCTTTCACTTTTATTATTTCATCTTCTTATCCATTATATAAATGGGTTTTGCTGGAAATATTTGACTTGACAGTAGTTTAGTATCCTACCCCCTCCCTAAAAGATTAAACTGTTCTGATTGTTATCGTCAAGGGTGCCTATGTCTCTCTCTCTTTTTTTTTTTTTTTTTTTTTGCTGAGGAATCTTCATTGTGCTCATTCATCACAACACTCAGAGCTTTTTGAGGATAAAGAGGGAAGGGAGAACAGAAAAGAGGAAATGCACCGTAATCTCTTTGGGGCCTTGTGTGAAATGCTGTACTCTTTCTGCATGGTGCATGCTTTTTCTTCACCCCATATTTATCACTTTTTATTACCAGTAATAACATTCTTCCTCTGGGAGCCAGAGGGTATCCATGCCTCCTAGCACTCCTCTATCTGCTTTTAGACAACACGCAGCAAACGCAACACACACAAGGCTTCCAACACACTCAGCAATGCCGCCTCTTAGAGTTATTAAATAGAAAAATGTTTTTTTTTACTAAAACAATGTAGCGTAAGGAAGTAAATTTATTAAATTTTTTCCAAAACTTTTGCAGATGACCGACAAAAAAACCCCCCAATATTTTGGAGTCTGTGGTCACTGTAGCAGCAGATTACTAGTGACTGAAGAGAAGACCAGCGGAGAGTGTGTTTATCCACTGTTATAGCCCATGTGCCTCAAATATTAAACCCATTCTGAGATGCTTTTCTGTTGAGCTTATTTAAAAAAGCGTAGTTATGTGAGTAGCTTCAGCCTGCCGTCTGCTCAAACCTCAAGGCCTGCATAACAACCACTCACTGGATTATTTTCCAGCCCACCTGGCACCACCAACCTACTATGGTCACTGAGATCACATATTTCCCACTGTTTTGATGTTTGATATGTAACCATAACTGAAGCAAGACCTGTATCTGTATCGCTTAATACATTGTGCTGTTGCCAGACGATGACATTAATACCATGAATGTGCACGTGTAGAGATGCTCCTAAAATAAAGTATGTAAGTATGTACGTATGTTAGTACTATGTAACTTTGCAATAAAGTCTAATGTTTTATTTATAACAGTCTAATTTTTTTTTAGCTGTTTATTTCATTTTGCTATATTATGGGGTTATTTTAAAACATGTCCATTTCCTAACATTAATTTCCACAATATTAAATAATTATAAACCTAAAACCTTCATATGTCAGTAAAGAGGGTAAGACATTCTGTAATAAATCACACTCAGACAAAATACTTCATGAATTCTTGCAGGGATTTCCTGCAAAACCATAGCAAGTGCACTTTTTTGGGATTCTGGCATAATATTGGTGCAGTTCTGGTTGTTTGTGGCTGAGTTCTGGGGTAAAGGTGGTGTAATTTTGGCTCGTGCCTGGCTGACATCTGTGGATTCTGGCACTGTTGTGCCAGTTATGGCTGATTTCTGGTGACATTGTGTCTTTTGGCAACTTTTGTTTTGAAATTTGGGCCAATATTGGGCCATAATTCCACGTGGAATGTGGGCCTAACAAAAAGCCGAAAGTGAGCCGGATCTGGACCAGAGCTAATTTACTATCTGGGTGTGATATTCAAAGTATTCAAGAGATTCTTCACCAGGCAATTTCCTTATAAAACTGCACAAAACATACCTGCTGCATTGTTAAAGACAAAGAGTTGTCACATGACCTATTGTTTAACCCTCCTATTATGTTTTTATGTTTTTTTTAGGAACAGCAATGATGTTCCTGGGTCAATTTGACCCGAGGCATGTTTACTTCTCCAGGAGTGTCAGAAACCAAAAAAATCCCAATAATCGTTGTTTATATCTCATAATTAACTCCATTACTAACCATTTCAATCTATATTTAGTGCAGTGGTGTTCTTTACCTCTCACAGATCATGGCTCAAAAATTCTCGCAACTATCCTTTTCAGAATTGTGAACTTGTGACCGGGTCAATTTGACCCGGGAACATAATAGGAGGGTTAATGCCGTTTGCTGGTCTTTATAGAACTCGTTTATGTAGAAAATGCTTAATTCATTTACTGTAAAAGCATCTTTGCTTTATAGCCTTGTAGCTTAGGTGAAAATTAAAAGGTGTATACTTTGACCACTAAACATCATGAGAAAGTGAAAGTGCTAAAAATCTGCTATTGGTGTATGCTATTGTTTATTGATGGTGCTTAAAAGTTCCTGATGTTAAAAATTGAGCATCAGTACAATTTATAAATTCATTTATGTTATATAAATTTTTTTTCCTGCCGCCCCATATTCACCCAAACCATTTTATTAATGTGGTAATTTTTGAAAAAATATTAAAAATTTAAAAAAAAAAAAAAAAAAAAAAAAAAAAAACATACAATATTCAATTTTCTGTCTCTCCATAGCTACAGATGAAGAATAAAACAATCGTTTTTTTCTATTATAAATGAATAACTGCAGCAACCATAGCCTTGTCTTTATGGTGAGAAATTTTTTGCAGAGGTCCCGACATGCCACATTTGGAGAATGCCAGGATCCTACATTATGGTGAATTTTGAGTGCAGCACAAGTCCAAACTGCATCTGTATGACATTCAACACAGACCATTAGACTGAAAAGAACAGAGTTTGTGGACGGGATCCAGATCTTTAGATATGAAATGATTGCAATTATAAAGTCACACTGTCCTTCTTGACATTTACGGAACCACTCGCAGGTAGTGCTGTTATAATGGCCTGTGTACGTGTGTATGTGTGTGTGCATGAGTGCACCTAAAAAAAGTATAGTCCCTGCTTTCTTTGGTCCAAAGTCATGAATTTATCGTGAACCTTTTCTGCCTCTCACATTGTGATTTACTCATGTTGAGATTTACATCCGATTTTGTTAAACTACACTTCATCTGCTATTATAGTAGGTTTATATTCCACTTCTCAGTCTGGACTCATCAGACCTCTCCATTCTGCATGAGGTAAACATGCTGTTAGAGTATCGCTATTGTTCTTTGATGTTGTTTGAAAGTTCATGATGTTAAACATTTACGTGTTGCCACAATTTTCTGGCTATAAACTCCGTTAAGCTTAAGTGTATGCTCACACTCTCCCCCACTCCAAGTGTGCTTCTTAAGACGTGCACACAATATTTACCAGTGATAGCTTCATAAATGTTTTCTAGTGCGTAAAAAGACCACACGACACAAATGCCAGTTTTATTAAACAGCAAAATTATTTATGCTGTACTTATGTAATTATGAAAAATAGTTCTCTTGATTAAAAAAAAAGCCTGATTAAGAAATATTGATTATTTTTCCTTAAAGGTTTTCCCTGATGAAGCAGTGAGCAAGTCACTAAATTACCCTGACCATCAGTATGAAAAAAATACACCACCAGACAGCAAGGCCTTGTTATGTCCAGACTTGAGCGAAAACAGTTGTGACTTTTTGTGACACTCTAATTATTTAAAAGTCACAGGCATCATTAGAAGAGAAGGACACTCGTCTCCTCTGGGTAGATGCACAGCTCCAGGGTTAAAAGCTACATTCACAACTATCAATAACTTCCACAATCTGTACAGCTTGTAATTAGAAGCATAATCAATTATGAAACCATTTGTGCCTTCAAGGGTGAAAATTAAACAAGGATAAATAAACTGAACTGCGCTGTTAAGATATTGGTGTGAATATGCATCTGCTAATGACAGCAATCATTTTTATGAGAAATTATACAGCAGCTTACATGTAGTCATGGTTGAAGATAGAAACATGATCATTTGACCGCTCTGTTGTTGAACTGCCAAATGATGTGCGTAATTGTCAGCTGTCACTTCCAATCTTAATTAATCCTAATAGAGTATTGATGCTTGCTCAACTGTTGGGCTTTGTAATTAGTATTGCAATTTAGACCGTATAATGCGCTGGGGCAGTCCAATTACTCCAGAGGAAATGAGGAAGCTGCGCTAGGTTAGCTGTGAAAGTGTCATTACAATGAGCCAGAACTCTTACTTTAGCTGTCTGTGTAATTCACCTAGCAATGAAATTATGACATTATGTAGACTGCATAATAATAGCACCAGGACAAAAGTAATGATGAAGGAGCAACTGTTGTACGGTGTCGTGTCGTGTTCTAATTGATTTCCTGCTATCAATAGCTAACCAATCTGCAGCACTGTCCAAGCTGGTCTAAGCTGACCCCGATTCTCTCAGCTGTCACTCTCTGTGAGAAAGAGGCCACACTCTGCGTCTCCAAATGGCCTCTTGGAGATTTGTGTTTCTCCTGCTTTGTGTTTCTGCCCTGATAGGGCAATTACCAAAATTTATGTTAATAGGATCTTAATGGTTGGTATGATAGTGTCCTGACATGGCTGAAAGCATAGGTGATCTGATGTCTGCAACATAGCATATGGTTCAGTTTCCATGTTTTCTCTGTCTAGAAGAAAGAGAAGAAATTATGTCAACACTCCTTTCGTCTACTAAGTAGGAAATAGCTACCTATTTCAATAGCTTGACATTTTCAAAAAGGGAGACTAAATACTAGAAAACATCAGCAATCATGCTGCTTGGTATTTTTGGTGCTATTTTTGTGCCTTATTAAAAGTAAGCCAAATATTTAAATCCTCAATCTGGCCTCATCTGCAAATTTTGACGGTTTTATTATCTAGCTCTAAAGAAACAATGTCTGTCTGCTCGAAAATAACACCCTGCTTACTCAAGCTTGCAAATTAGCCATTTAAAGTTAATTAAGAGAGGCTTAACTAAAGGTGAGGGGGAGGAAACATATGTTTGCATAGTCTACTGGGGACAAAGAATCGAAGGGAAAAAAATCCACAGAAGCACAGTTTCCATATTGGACATGGACTCCTGTCAACTGGCAATTAAAATGTACTAATGTAGTCAAAATTGGTGTATGTGTGGTTATACCAGGAGAATACAGCAGTCTGTTTTGCCTCAGGTCTACAACTGTTTTATAATGTTTGTAGCTCATTATCTTCTTTATATGAATATGGGTGTAAAAAAACATAAGACTTTGCCTTCACTTATCACTCCTATTATGGATATGAGTGTTTTTTTTTAAAGAGAGATGCACTACGGAGGGCCTTATTGGATTCTTCTATGTTTGAGTTTATTTGTAAAAGGTGAGACTTAATCACCAGTCATCTAACAAGCAACAGGAACACGATCGTCATTCCCAACTGACCTTGTCTAAAATCTTTAAAGATATGCTACACATTTATATATTGTAGTATACAGTTGTTTTTGTAGATTAATTACATTAATCTAAACTACAGAAAAAGTGCTTCTTAAAAAAAAAAAACTTTACAATTACAAAAGATGTTGGGAAAATAATTCTTGGTTATTTGGGTTAAGGATTGGCTTTAGACGTTTACAATTTGTTTAAATATATGCAGTTGCATATGTATGCACATGAACATGTATATGAATGCGTGTGTGTGTGTGTGTGTGTGTGTGTGTGTGTGTGTGTGTGAGAGAGAGAGAGAGAGAGAGAGAGAGAGAGAGAGAGAATAATAGATATCGTAGAGTGCAAAAATTAATGTTCCATCTATAATTTCATACGAACTATTCTTATGACACCATATCAAGTCAAAGGATGCAATGTCCTTCACTGCTTTCTAAAACCAAAAATCGATCAATAGTCTATATTTAACTAGTATGAAAAAGTTTGAAGTTTGTGTGTGTGTATGTGTGTGTAAAAGAGAGAATGAGAGAGAGAGAGAGATAGATAGATAGATAGATAGATAGATAGATAGAGAGAGAGAGAGAGAGAGAGAACGAACTGGATTGGTAATGATCATGAGGGGAAGTAGAGCTCCTATATTGAGCCTGCAGTCACCTTTGCTCACTATTATGTGTTCTTCCAAAATGACTTTGATGATATAAACCTTCATAGCCAGACCTCAATGTTTCCATGATTGTTCTTTACTGAAGCTGAGGCCTTGGAGCATTAAATGGCCTGAGGGAGGCAGCAGTGAACAGACAAGCACCCAAGCACTCCCCTTCTCTCTCTATCACTTTCTCTCTCTCTCTCTCTCACTCTCACTTTCTCACTTACTCTCTCTCGCCTCTGTAGGCCATTTACATAGTGAAATCTAATTACTCTGGCGTTATGAGAGAGCATTTGATCTCAGATTTAAGCAGGGGAGAACATATTATTACCCTCCAAAAGAGGCTTTTCCCAGATGAAGGTGGCTTACAGCACAAAGGGTCTGACTTGTACACAACTGGTATTCCTGTTTTAATTATTTTCCACAGACACCATGTTTAAACAGAAAAGATTGGGCAGAAACAGTTTTTTTTTTTTTTTTGGTGGGGGAACCTGAGGTAAGCCAAATAGTCAAAATTTACCACCACAAGAGTTCCAACCTTTCCAACTTCCTTCCAGAGTGAACTTTAAAACTTGTTCTATACTAAGCTGGATGCCTCAATGGTCAGGAACATTTTACTTTAAAGCAATACTAGTTTAAAATCTGTTTAAAGCTCCCAAAATTCAGATGGACCGCTGAGAAACCTGGTTAATAAATTTACATTTTTCTTATCCACAGACAAACTGACTCCTATTGGATGAAAATAAATGCAATACAGTCACTCAGGATAACCAGTGTGTTCATTTATACACCTCAATAATGATATAGCAACCAATCATTAGAAAGATTTAACAAAGTCTGGAACAGTCTATAACATTTTATATCGGTAACAGTATATAGTTTATATCGGTGTTGTTATATACCTTAAAAAAAGAGTTGGAAGAAATGTTCATGAACAGCAGATGGGCATTTTAGCACACTGGAAGGCATCTTTACATATTTCTATGACCTGAAAGGTCTATTAGATTTTAATTTCACATTAGCACTTCTCGTAGTGGTGGCTCAATGGTTAAGGCTCTGGGTTACTGATTATATGGTCCTGGTTTCAGTATGGCCTTTGCGCAAGGTCCTTAACCCTCTCTGGTCCAGGGGTGCCATATTATGGATGAGCCTACTCTCTAACCCCAGATATGCAAAGAAAATAATTTTATGGTACTGTGCTGTAATGTAGGTATTTGTGAAACAAACAATGGTTTGAAAATAAAAGAAAAGAAAAAGAACATAATGAGTGATATATTGTGAGTACATTCACATTCAGTTATTTGGACTTGTCATTTTACACCAAAGTAGCATATTAAATATTTTTATCTTCAGGAACTATTTGATCAGGGTCACAGTGGATCTAGACCGTATCCTGACAACAGTGGGCATGAGGCAGGAAGGTGGCGCAAGCTGAGAATCGAACCAAACGTGTGCAGCAACTTTACCAACATGCCACCTTAATTTGTATATAAAGGAAAACTTCAGATATTACCAACCAACTCATCTTTGTGTCCTCTTACTTAGTTACCAAGTAAATAGTCACCTAACACTCTGTCCTTGATTTAGAGA
Source organism: Bagroides melapterus (assembly GCA_028566695.1). Classification (NCBI taxonomy): domain Eukaryota; kingdom Metazoa; phylum Chordata; class Actinopteri; order Siluriformes; family Bagridae; genus Bagroides; species Bagroides melapterus. Next base: position 16,168,190 of record JAOTRN010000017.1, read on the forward strand.
ATGCAAGCTTGAATACGATGCAAACATAGAGTTGTTAAACAGCTTTGCACCAAGTGACCAAAAATTTTACATTTACAGTATTTGACAGACATCCTTATCCAGAGCGACTTATATTTATCTAATTTTATACAGCAGTGCAATTGAGGGTTAAGGGCCTTGCTCAAAAAATAATAATTTGTACTAATAGAAGCTAAGCTAAAATACCAGTATTTAAAGATGACGTGACTGTAACAGTAATTCACAGTAATAATATACATTATTTGAATTAATAATGTCAGTGATTCAGTGTTCAAAGTGCTGGACTAAATACAGAACAGTGATATGCTAAACTAGATTTCATATTGTACAAGATGTCTGCATTCGAGGTCTGCACTTTGATTTGAGGTCTTTTATAAGACGTGTGCATTTTGTTCATGTGCGTGCGTGTTTGTCTATGTTTATGCTTGTATTCACCTCCTAAATGAGTCCGTTGCTCTGCCCTGAAAATTACATGACCGATTTCTATTCAACCCGAATTCAAGCCTTCAGGATTCTGCCCTTGTTTTTTTCACCACATAAATGATCGTTGAGTGCTTTCCGCTAGCTCTTATTCCATACGACTAGATCACAGCTCATCTCTGCATAGGTGCATGATGGGTTTAGGCGTTTTCCTCTAATTTTGTTCCTGCTCTTAAAGAAATTATGTGTAATTGTAGTAACTCTGGGTGATTTCCTAGCTTTGACCTTTACAGCGTAATATTATATAAATTGATGGCATGCCCAGGCTTTCCTTCATGCCACCGTTTTTAATCTTGATTCAGTTGTGACTTGGTTTGCAAAGACTATTTTGATATTGTTTTCCTGCATGTAATTAGACCGCTATCTCCAAGGGCATTTCTCTTATGTGAAATTGCGAATCCATGCACAGGGTGACTTTCCTGGAATTTGAATGCAAAATTGATGAAATTGACTTTACGCTTTGATCTTCAGTATCAGATAAATAAAAAGAAAAAAGAAAAAAAAAAGACAGAACAATCACCCAAAGCTTAGTAAGCTGACTTTTTTCTAGGCAAAGGGCTTTAGACAGACAAAAGTACAGTACAAAACAAAGAGAGTGTGAATGCTATAAGTGGCTGAAAAATAGCCTTTCAAAAAGAAACTAATAAGTGCTTACTTTTCATGTCCTTCACCCCAGTTCAACTTCCTTTTACTCTGTCCAAGACAAATCTGTTCATAAAGGTGCAAAGCAAAGCAAAAAACATATTGTCCTGTAAGTTGAAATAAAGCAATATACTGTTGTTTGTGTGTGTGTGTGTGTGTGTGTGTGTGTGTGTGTGTGTGTGTGAAATTTGGAAATGATGTGGACATCATGATGTAGATCATATACACATATACACACATTATGGGATTTTGTGATTGATGTGTATTTATTCAAGCTTCACATTTGAGTCACAATACGAGTTATCAAACTATAGCTGTCTGCTATAATTATTTATTTTTTACATTTATTTATTTATTTATTTTTTTACATTTTTACAAGTTTTTTTGTGAATTTATTAAGAAAAGGCTTGTTACAGGGCTTCTGTGACAATAGAATTTCAAATTATTTAGTATACAAGGAAAAACCAACACTCTATGGTCATTCATTTAACTTCAATAACTGCTTTATCGTGTTCAGTGTCATGGTGGATCTGGAGAATGTTCTGGAAACACGGGATGTGCACACACTCATTCATGGCTAGAGAAATTTAGACTATATTCACATTAATGTAGATAAAATAAAAAAAAATGGACCTTTTCCTTTATGTTTTGGCTTTCCATTCACACTGAGAGGCTGTTGATGTTCATTAAAAATTGAGCTTTTTTGAAAATGCTTGAAAACAGACCGAGAAAAAGGAGATATTCAAAAACAATAAGATATTTGTAGTTATGTGACCTTTTTACCTCAAAACAAATAACTATACTGTTACCTGCAGCAACAACACCATCGTTTCATTGTCTTGCTTTTCCTCGAAATTGCCACATCGATTCAAAGAGACGGAAGATAAATAAACACCTGATGAAAATTATGCAGGAAATAGTTTGTTTCATTTTAACTCATGTGGACTATAGATGTAAGATTTATCAGATATTTCTATTTGGACAAACAATTTTTTTAACATGTTTGAAAACCAGTGTAGACTAATAGCGTTTTATGACAAAAATGGAGTTTTCAGATCTGTCCAGTTTCCTGTGGACATAGAGGCCTTAGACTCTAAGGCTTAGAGTATCCAGTCTACCTGCAAGCATGTATTTGGGAGGAAATTGTAAATCCAGGAGGTACAGTATGTGCAGCTCCACACAGACAATAACCTGATCAAACCAGGGACGGGGCTATATAACAAGAGCTTAATAAAAATTAACCAGTATTATTTTGTGCAGCCCTAATCCGGCTCATTTTAAATAAATATAAAAAATGGTGTTTGTAAATCTGAAACTGAAAGTTGCCATGGGTCAGTGTAACAGTGGGAAGCATTAAGTAGCATCTAGAGATAAACAGGGGCAAAACAGGGCCGTGAAAATGTTCGGACAATGAAGGCACACACACACACACACACACACACAGAGTGGGATTACATTTTTACCATAGTTACACTGACACCCCACCTTCTACAT
>JAOTRN010000017.1:16207164-16230208 GCA_028566695.1 Bagroides melapterus
CAAGATTCACAAAATAATAGTTCAGTTATAGATAAAAAGATCAACATGAGCCATAATCAAGCCTTGGCTAAGCTGCTTTTTTCTGTTTTGATTCACAGCAAATCAGGATGTAGACAGCATTTGGTACAGGCCACATTTTCATTTATGGATCCATTTGAATTGGGTTTTATTTGCTGCACATGAACAATACATTCATGCTAATGTCTCCTTCAGTGCAGTAATAGACCTGTAAATTGTACACTTTGTTTGGTCATGTGTTTGTGGGAAAATCAATTCTTTAGTCTAGCGCAAAGAGGTCCCTGCACGAACGCATTCCATCAGATAACGCTTTCTCGTTTACACCAGCTAACCGATCCAGATTGCTCTCAGATAGGTTTCATTTGGGGTTTGTAAGGAGTGCAAACAGATTAGTGCAAACTAAGCTTGTGATCTCTGTTTTGAAAAGGCGGCAAAAGCTAGAAAGATCTTAAGGCCCTAAAGAGAGCAGTGAGAAAGACACAATCCCAAGACAATGAGATGCAACTGGAGCTCAGATTGAACTGTTTCTGAGAATCACAGAGGCAGAAGCACAAAAAATTAAACGTATCTTAAAGAAAATGGGTTTGATTTGCTTTCTAATTCATGCTGATTTGAAAATGCCTCAACATAAAAGATTTTAGTGAATGAGCACAAATATTAAAATTGCATCACAGCCTGCAATAGGAAACAGAGTGAACTTTTATTTAAAAAAGAGCATTTCACTTACCTTTTATTTTATACCTCCCTCTCTCTCTCTCTCTCTCTCTCTCTCTCTCCGTCTTCACCCTCTCCTATTTTCAGTGTTCACACTGAATTACAGGAGAAACTATTTTTTATCTTAATTAAAAGTTGGTGTGAGGCAATCATGACAAGCATATGACAGAAAGCTATTATTTCCTGAATTTTAATCTGGTGCTGGTCATTCTGAGGAAGCAGACCCATGCTGATTTCCTCTTTAACTGTCGCTGCCGTTGGCCAGTGCAATGATTTCTCCTCTCCTTAGGTGGTTCTCAAGTAGAAGTGGAGAAAATTGTCAGAACTTAAATTGGTGGCATTTTGTGGTCTTTAAAAAAAGGGGGTCTCATTAAAACTACCCAAGAAAAGGGCTTCAAGTTTCACTGTCATTAACTGGCATAACTGTGGATAAGAGGAAGCACAATTATGGATGCGGGTAAATCTTGTTGACAGTTGGTGGCTGATGAGGCAGTACCTTTAGTTTCCGACCATGAGTCGAGTTTGAACTCTTCATTCTAATGAAGGTTGAAGAAGTCTTGTGTTCTTCGCAATGCAGCACACTGGACGCCATATCGTTCCTGAACCAGCGTTTTTTACGTAATGCATCTGCATGTCACCTCTCACGAGATATTGCATTCCATTATCTCACATGTACTACAGGATTTGGATTTTTTTCTAACGAGTAATAAAGCGTAAAAAGTGTGGTCAAGCATCAAGAATCAGTACGAGAAAATGCAGCATAATAAACATCTTATCCTAGGCTTGACCAAACCACTTTCTTATAATCTGTAATCAAAATTCTTCTTGGTTTTTTTCATCTTCTTATGCATTCTAAAAGGTAAAGCACTATGATTTCTTGCAATGACTAGTAAGAAAATGTGCTTAACAGTGTGTTTAGGGCATATCAATAATTATTGTGTTATATATCAAATATCAAAATCTGCAGATAATGAAAACACAAGTCATTTTTCTTGTGTGTATTACGTGCATACGCTCTAGAGACTGTCTAAGGATTGCACAGGCACATTTCAAAGCTGTTTAATTTATCCAGCCGACTGCTTTTAATTTCAAATTCGAACCGAATATGAAAAAGTGTAAGTTTAGAATCTATTAGGAGGTGTTCTGGTGGTGTTGAGATGTAAGGTACAGATTGTCTTCTCCTTTAATTGGGCTGTATTATGTGCTTTGTGGAGGGAGTGGGGGGCTTGCTGTAATTTTCACACATGGAAAGGTCATCCAGCGCAGCATGAATAACAACCTGTCTGACTATGACTATTAATACATACTGGACAATCAGCTAACCTTCAGAAGACTCACATTATCATTATTTTCATTGAGGAAGTAGAAATGTATAGCTGTCAGAATTTTGGTGTCTACAGAATATACAGAAATTAGGTCTGTACCTATGGAAATTGAATGCGGTATTGTCTGGAGCCTTTGTGCCTTCCACCCCACCTAACCCGGAGTTACTGGGTGATTAGCGGGAGTCACTTTTATCCTGGTGGGTCTGTCCGCAGCCTCCCTCAATCAATAGAAGGATATCAATGGCTCTGGAGGGAGGAGGCCACACTTCAAGGGGACGTAATACCCATGCAAACAGCGGTCCAAGAGAATGCTGAGCGTTGCTTCGCAAACATATTCAAGAGGACGAGAGGCTTTCAATGAAGAGACAATTGACTTGGTTAACGTGGACGAAGCTTTGCACCTTAACCAATGAACTCCTGTTCTCTCAAAGACATCTCATTCTTTTTAATAACAGAACTAGCTGAATGCTGAATGCTTTTCCTGGGCTCACTAATCAAGAGGGTTCCGTCTGTTGTTTATGTCAGGTTTATTAAATACATTTTGCTAGCAAGTTGTTATGGTGTTTATGACAAAGAACATTACAGTGGGAAAAAATGACAAATATTTAACGTAAATAAAAGTCTTTTTTTTTTTTTTACTGTGAGCAAATAAAAAAATGGAACAAGTAAATTCAGAAGTTTATAGAAAAAAAAGCTAAACACAAGTAGTTTAGCATGCCAACCCGAAATTTCCTTCACACTATGAGTTCTCTAAGCAGGATTAAACATTTGAGAATTTGACTAAAGTACTGTAGCTGATTCACCATTCAATTCATCCTTCAGAAAAAAGAAAGAGAGTACATCTAAATGAAATCACCAAGGTGGCAAAAAAAAAAGAAGAAAAAAAAAAGCAAAGGAAGCTGTGACCAGGGGTTTTAAGAAATTAGCAATGCTCAACTGGAACGGAAGTGGCACGACGGGACCTCCACACCAAAGGTCCTCTAATCATATGTAACGTCTACCTCTGGAACTTTGCAGAGGGAGTTTACAATAAGCTTAACCCCTACTTTTATATTGCGCTCAGCAGGCTCTTCCCTGCATGTTGGGCACTTTGAACACTATTTTGTTATTCTGATTTCACTCTGGCCCTTAATCCAGCTCTCCCAGTTTCCCAATAAAACACTGCCAGACTCAGAGCTTTCACTCTTCATTCTCGATCCTTGAATCAGCCTCAAAGAAACTTCCGGTCCTTCAGGTCCACTGCCTTGGGTAACCACTTAACAGTTTAGGACAGTAACTTCATGTCTGGCTTTTAGTTTATTGCATCTTTATATAGGGTGATTACAGTTAAATGTTGTAGTAGAGTTGGGCCTTGATAAGAAAAATCTCCAAAGATTAAGCTGATATCACACAACAGATTGATGTTGTGAGGGGTTTAATTTGCTGGACACCATGGAGTGAGCCACTAGTGGTTAGGACAATTCTGGATATTCGCTGGTGGGAAAAGACCGGGGGCATCTGGCCTTGAATTAGTAGGACTCTGTACGCAATTCTCTCTCACTGGCCTCCTCCGACCCACAGAAAGCACTTTAAATAGAGAAACAGACTTTGATTGCTCTATATTCATCAACATTTTCCCCTGGATGAGCGCAATATGGCGGGCTTAATTAACTTCTCTCAAAGGTGAAGCAGTGCGCACCATCTGCTGTGAGACAATCAGAGCCCTATGCCTCTCTGAATAATCCAGTTACTAAAGATGGCCTTAGTAACAGTCTTTATGGACAGCCGTGGGGGCTGAGAGCGAGAAAAAGAAAGAATCAAGAAAACAAAACCGCAAAAGCTCCCAAATCATATTCTGATCTCAGACAATTAGCTTCAACTGTTATAGAATTTTCATCTTTGAGTACAATCTGTTCCAGAGCAAATCTTTAAAAGGTTTGAATTGCAGATGCAGTGTGGTCATATATGTCAATGCCAATTTGACATCAAAACTTTGCAACACGTGGTCTCCATCATTATAACTGTCATTATATCTGCCTATCTGTATGTGCCTTCTGTTTTAAAAGAGTGCATCAGAAATTAATTATATTAATGAATATTTTATTATTATTATTATTATTATTATTATTATTGTTATTATTATTGTTATTATTATTATTATTAATGATGCATTGTTTGCAATCTATGTGCCTTCTGTTTTAAAAGGGTGTTTTAAAAACAAATTAAATTATATTATTATTATTATTATTATTATTATTATTATTATTATTATTATTATTATTATCAACCATGGGTAATTCTCTTATAAATCTCAAGGACCACACATCGTAATCAAGGGCCAGGGTGAACTTGCCCTGAAGTCGGGTCATTATTTGATCTTTGTGGCTCTAAATCTGATTAGGGCATTGTGGAGGTAAACTTCAGACCCAATCTTGTTAGCAGCTGGCCCAGATGGATTACGAAGGCCAGTGAGCTGGAAAATGAACTGAGCAGTTCAGCTTTGGACTTGCTCTCTTTTAACACCCTCACAGCTACTTCTTCAGCTCCTTCTGCTTTTCTTTCTCTGCTAGCCCTTCAAATGAGATATTATCCCCGGATCCTGCGCTTGCATGCCCATAAGGCTTTTCTTTTACTCTGTCTGCGATGCCTCAGCTAAGCAGGGACAATGGTAAAAGAGTGTGGACCATTCTCAAAAGTCTGATTCAAAGATGTTGCTCCAGCAGTTGTTGGTGCAGTTTGACCGAAGCTTTTACCGGTTAACCCTTCAGGTTAGGTGAGGTATGCACCATGGTTTCTCCTCCTCGTTTGTGAATTAAGCAAGTTTTGTTTTGTTTTTTTATTTTTCATTTTAACTCTGTCTTTTTCTCTCTTTTAATCCCCAAATTATGCAAATGCTTAGGATGTGTGGTCCGAATGAAGACACTCAAAGTTTTGCTTGTGGGCTCCTTGTGTCATTGAGTGCTTTTACAGTCAATGCACACCACAGTCTGAGGCACAATAAAGTGCCCTTTAGGCCTAGAAAGAGTTCAAAGCTTTGAAAAGACAAAAAGCACTAAGCTGGGATTTTATTTGTATACTGAAAGGGAGAATGAGATATAAGTTCCCCTATTGCTGCTCGATATGGCACTGGCTCCCGTATCAAAGCATTATGTTCGAATATAAAGCACAATGAAATTTTCTCTTGCGCACCATATGCAAAGTAGAAATGGCGAGCGATTTGGACGAGCTGCCATTTTGCTACATGAACTGCTGAATGCTCTTTTTGACACACCATTGAGGGAACAAGGAATTCAAAAGAGGTCATATTCGATCAGGTTTTCTGCCTCAATAGGTTATAATCAGTACTAAAGTATAGAGCACAACACAGTATGAAGAGCCTCTAAGAGTCTTAATCAGGAGGTTTTCTCCCTATTATCGCCTGCTATATGAGGCTAACCACACACAGAAGTGCCCCCTTCCATTGATTATCTGGATGGGAATTTAAATATTAATACTCTGTCCAGGCCTGCCAAGCACTTAATCTTGGTCAGAGTTTCATGGCACAGCACTTATTGAGCAGATTAAAAGCAGTCCTCAATTTTTTCTTTCTCTTGTTCTTTTTTTCTTAAAGAGCAATCCTGTGCTCTTTTCAGAAGTTGAAAGAAAAAAAAATTCAAGCGAGGTGTGTAGAAGAGTAAAGCGCCCGTGTTGGATGACTCTGCAAAGATATTAAAGCCTATGATGGACTTCAAGACCTGAACAAAAATGTTTAGTTGCACCTGGAGCAGCTTTTAAGCATAAACTAAAAATAATCGGTCACAGAAACAAAACAAATTATATTGAATATTTTTAATCATTTTGGTGTCTGTGCAATGCTGCTTTGCTTTGCTAGGTTTTAGTCAGCCAACCCAGTGAACGTAAGGGCAGCTTTGCCTTCGGGGCCCAGCGACACACAGGGCCAGAGATGTGTTTATATCAGTCTTAGTAAGGGGCTGCTACTCAGTTAGCCCCCAACACTCAACAAGCAATGCAAACAGAGAGCTTGTGGTCACACTTGACATAAGAAGTCACAGAGAAAGTATTTCACCCATAGCAATGCTGTAGTTTATAAAGACCAGCAGGATTTAGACTTTGAGAAGGGCACATGAGTTACAAGATACATGCAAGCTACTTAAAACTTTAGTTTAGTGTCTGAATAAACCCAACCTAGTTTCAGGGTTAATGCCACTTCACAGAAGCATCTGCTTGCTTAATGTAAGCTATGTTATACCTTAATCAACAAGTACAGAAGGTTTATGCATCTGCATTGTAGTGTATTGTCTTGTCTGTTTGTACAAGGTTCCAAACATGCACTTTATGTGGATAGGATAATTTTTTTTTTTTTAGCCTTTAGTTCTGTGGAGTCCTGTGTACCTCTGTGTCTTTGTGTAGCAGCCTGGTCCTGGAGGAACATTGTTTCTTTTCACTATGTACTGCATCAGCTATTTGCTCGAAATGACAATAAAACTCTTGACTTGAATAAATACATCAGAAAAATCAACTAGAAATTCAAGGCATTGTATAATATGCAGAGGGGGCTGCCCGGAGACCGTCACGCCTTCTTTGGACCACTGTGGCGTTAGTCAGCTGTTTAGTGGGGCCTTCATCAGCAATCATATGAAGACTTTGACAAGAAGGAATTAATGTTGGGTCTATGGCAATCTCCCAAACTTTGCTGACCTATTAGTTCCTCAGGAGGTCTTGGTTGCACAACTATAAACTGTTGTAGAAGGACATTATTTAGATTATATACCATCCACTGTCACCCAAATGAGTCTGGTTCATCATATAATCTTAGGGAGCTTTTCCTTGCCACCGTCACCTCTGGCTTGCTCATTAAGGATAGATGTTAGAGATAAATAGTGTCCTAAATTAAACTTTAAGATTTTCTCTTTTTTTTCTCCTTTTCCCCCCATTTTTCATTCTGTTTGTTTACGTCTGTAAAGCTGCTTTGAGACAATGTGAATTGTTAAAAGTGCTATACAAACTCACTAAAGATCTCTAGTCATATAGCTGAGACCCAATGATCTGTCTTTCATTAAATTTATGTAAATGTAAGTGATTGGATGAAACACAAAAGAAGTGCTACATAAGCCAAGTTGGTTCTTGTTCAGAATTCCAGAACTAAAGGTGTGATATTTATTTTTTTTTTTTTACTCCATTCTGTCCATTGAAATACTTCATACTTCATACATCACCGCTATAGACTTTTTCAATTAATTTCTACTCATTAATCAAATAATCTTTACGCATTTCTATTTTCCAACTTAATTTCTTAAATGCTATTCATATTCTTTCAGTCTTTCAACAATGTGCCTGTTTTATGGGTCAAGCTTAGTGTGGCAGAAATTCACTGATTTAGCCCTAATCCTCAAACTTACAGGTAATGAAGAGATCAAGAGGGAGTCCAAGACAAACATTTTAGCCCAATGAAGAGCAGGTTTCACAGATAAGTTTTCAGCCACCTTAGTATGCATTGGCATGTTTCTAGAGGTAATACTCATACAGGCAGTTGGCTTTTAAGTCAGGTATCTCATTTGAGCCACAGGAAAGGAGCTCTAATCTGAGTGAGACTTTATAGTCCTGCATACATTTCATATCAGTTCTTTCTGAGAATTAATGTTTGCTCATGGTTCACAGGAGTGTGATGCCTGTAGCTACTGCTGGAAGAAAGCCAGCTTTGTGTTATGATTGCAAATTCATAAATGGCAATAGATTACACAAAATATCTTTAAATGTTCCATCAACACTGACAAACATATATCACATAGCATTTCCTAGTGATCAGAAGTTAGTAAGTTTGAATCACAGCACTGTTAGAGAGTCACTGCCTGAACCTCAAGCAGGACCACAGGTTATTTATATTCTAACCTTCTGATTTTATCAAATATAGTATGAATAAATGTAAATTTATTAGCCAGAATCATGTCAGACTTTAATCAGAGTTGGATATATAAAATCTATAAGTGTAGAGAGGCTTTTCATAAGAGGTTAAAAAAAATCATAAGGTGAATTTTAAGAAAGCAATATTATGCAAAATAATTCTGATTATTTTTGCCTAGACATTCTTGTCTGGTATACAAAATAGGCTTGTTTGTATGTAAATGAACTTGTTTGAAGTCAATGTCATAAAACTAATGTATCCTGTGGTCTGATCCTGATCCTGTTTTATGTGGAATCAGAAATTGAATTTTTATATTTTTATAGATTAGATTTTTATACTGACATTAAAACATTGCGAAACTGACCCTATTACACAAGCACAAGGCTTTTATTATTGATTGGAATATGGAATTAAGAGAAAATTGTGTAAATATACTTTTTGCCTCAGCTCTTCCTTTACAAATGGGGAAGATTTTACTATCTTGGTTTTAAATTATACTACAATTTGGAAATTATACCATAACATGGCAGTGCTACATCATTGTTTCTATTGATTATTATAACACATAGTTAACTTTAAGTATACAATTTCCCTTCTGCCATCTTTACTTTTAGATTGAAGAGGAGTTAATATTGTCTGATGCCTCTATGCTGCACATATGCTGCCTGTCCCAGGAGGATATGTAGACAGAGGGCATTAATGCAGGAACACAGAGGTTATTAGCATCGCCGCATGGCGTAGCATAAAGCGATTGGGGCTCTGTTAGTCTCTTGCCCATCTCTAACTCATCCCAACCCCTTCCTGCAGATCAGCTGAGCTGAGCATGTAGACCAGTAACTAATGATGCTGGACAAAGATGCCACACAGCAGTAACCATCCTAGTTACATCTGATAACTCACTACTGCCCACACGTCTTCATCATTTATAGACCACAAGGCATAAATATAAAGTTTAAGTCATTTGTCCTCTGTTTATATTGCTGTGTGTATGATTGTTGTTGTGGGTGTGCAGCTGCTGAGAGATAAAGATTCCAAATCCTGTTAAATTGGGGGCAATATTTGGACATGCATTGTGTTATTTTGTGTAGGCTGTGTCAGATTGAATGAGCGTAGGTTGGATTTGTGTTTGCTAAGACAACTGAGGACCAATGTAATTTAAAGTGTGGACACTGTAGAGTATTAATTTGAGCTCAGTTATATCTCCAAACACGGAGCATGATTTAATGGAACAATATGTCAGTGCAATAGTGCTTATTTCTCCCTCACACAAATGCCACCCAAGCCATGTTTCTCTGTGATGTGTGAATGATACCCACTACCATCCATCAAGGGAAGGGATAAAGGAAGCCAGGATGGAGGGAGGTGTGGGTGGACACTCCGGGGAGCTCATTACTGAACCTCATTATTAATCTGTTATTTGACCCTGGTGAGAGTACCGGCCAATTTAAAGGGTACCTAACGTTGCTTTTGCCTGCACTCAAGAATAAAAGCACCCTTTCCAGAGTCCTGGAAAAACTGATTTTTATTCACAGTTGTGGTCAATCTTGTAAAGAGTGAGGCAAGTGGTCAGACATTTGATCCCATGTGGACTTATATTGCTTATGATGGCTTCGTGTTTTTGTTCATCATAAATAATTGGGTACGTTTCAGGTTCTTATATTATCTTTTAAATGCTAGCAGCACTGAGATGGAAATGAAAATTACAAGTGCTGGCTTGAGCTATCTGTATCAGTAATATGTATTGAAACAAGTCTCACGCCTTCTTTCTTGGAGGAGTGTGTCTGCCATTCCTCAGCATGACACTAAGTAAAAAATGGCGTCCTTCCTGCCCACAGCTCACACTGGCCCAGGTTCACATTGCGTCCTCTGTGATGAAGCCATGCAACGCAATTAGAATGCCTGTGTGTAGGAGAAATCAGGTCCCGCTTTTTCAAATACGACTATACTTATTCCTTTCTAACATCAATAATTTTCCTTTAATATCTTTTTCTCATTCAGGGGTAGCAAGAAAAGGATTTGTATGGAAATATATTTTATAGCCTAAAACGTTTTACTGGAACTTTTCAGGTGTGAAATTACTATGCAGCATCAAACTGCAGTTACTGACCCAGAATTAGAGTAAGATGTTGACAAGATACACTTATGTTACCCCACCAGCCAAATAGTTTTTTTTCTGTGTTTGCCCTGCACTTTTTGTTTCAACTTCTCTATTTTCATCCAGAGCAATAACAAAAAAAAAACTATGCACTGATATGAACTCATTTGTTTATTCTAGCGTGTATGTGCGATCTGTGAAATGTACATTTCCCACTCCACTCTTTACTTTAATGATGTGTTTAATTGGCATTACCAATTAAACACATAATTAATGAATGTGTTGTTTGTTCTTTTCCAACTTAGTTGCTTCATAACGCCCACATGTTTTCGATTTATTTTTTCAGTGTCATGCGTGATTGCTGGCAGATACAGAAATGAGAGCTGATGTGGAGAGACATCAAGTGACATGCAATGCATAAAAGTAACTACAACACTGTCACCCTGTTGATAACGACCATAAGTATAATTCTGGCTTATTAACTTAGCCTGCTCTATTGCTATAAATGAGGACACTTTTTTGCTTTGTTTGTTAAGGCCAAAGACTGTGAAAGTGCTGTAGAAAAAGAAATGGTGATTAACCCTTATGTTTGACATAATGCTACAATGCTGCTTACAAAAAATGCCACAAATCAGAAACAAATGTATTTCACTCAGCTGCGAGAAATTTAAATATATTTGAATATAACTAATTACATGTACAATCACTTTCTCTTTGACTGGTACAACTCGTCTCCTGTAAGCCTTTGCAGTAAGCCTTGTTGTAATCTTTGCTTACACCGCCCTCCTGCCAAAACAATGCAATTTAAGATCCATGGTGGTGTCAAGCATTGAATTAATTGACTAACAGTAGGTGTCCTGATCTAATGCCATGCATCACTACCAAGGGATCTTTAGAGGTGCCGAGCTAAAGGAGCAAGCTCTTTTAGTGGGATCCATTGGTGAGCTAATCAGCCTTTCAGTGGAGCTAAGTAGGTGCTGTTGTTGGTGTTTACTCCGGGAAGCTTTTCATCTCCGAGTGCAGCTTTAGTAAGCTTACTGTAAGATCGGTGTTGGGATGCGTGCTAGGCGGAGATGCTGCTCGTATGGCCTGCTGGAAGTGTCGGGACTGTGGGACCTCATTAGCCATCTCACTGGGGGAGCAATGGAGTTGCAGTTCCCTAATCCCATCTACTCCTCCCCTGAGTTTGTCTGATCACACATGCGTGGAGCATACCACGGACCCATGGTGACTCTTCTCCCAATGAGACAGGGTCATAGTGGATGCTTGATTGTAAGTCAAACAGCCAAAGATATGCATGTGGCATTGTGTTTCTTGTTCCAACAAGTGTAGAATTACTTTATGATGTTGTTAGCCACTGAGTATCCAAGAGACAGATTTTTCTCCTGTGGGGCATTGGAGGTAATTTACTTTGTCTGTAAGGATAGAAATTCCTGTTCACTCCAGAAAGTGATAATTATATGCAGTATAGGCAAATACTGTACTATCAGGGTTCTTCAAGGCTACATTGGGTAGTGAGTTAGCAAACAACGACATTAGGTGGACTCTGGGTTTCCGGCTGACTTTTGGAAAAACTTGAAGCTTTGATTTCCCTCCCCCTTTGGATAGCCAAGAATGAAAGGGGACAGTGATACATATTTCAAGGCCCAAGGATCCACAAAGGAACTGGAATAAAGAGCTATAAACCTTTGAACTAAACAAAGGTCCATCACCCATACTTTATATCAGAAGTGCCTTGTATGGCTTGTACAGATGAGACTGCTGCAGAGAAAGAGCTGGGCAGGAAGAAAGAATGAAGGGGGTGAGGACCAGCATGTCTTTGCTGACGGGATGTCTGAGTGTCACCCCTATGTCCTGCAGCCCTTGTCTTTTCCTGAAACAGAAGCCTGAAGGCCAGCTGAAAGCTCCCTCTCAATCCTCCATCTGCAGGGCTCTTTGTAGGTGAGTCAGGGCTCATGATGCCTGCCAGTTGCATTAAATTGATTAAAGTGGTCGGCAGACACCGACGTTTGCTCCTTCTATCCTCTGTCGTAGATGAAAGAGTCAGATATGCAAGACTCCACTTAGGGGCTTGGAGGATGCCCTCCTGCTCTTTTCCCCCACTCTTAGAGGGGTCAACAAAAGACAAAAGGCCTTGGATTGAAAGCAATAGAAAGCTTCTTCCCTCAAATGATCTCTAATTGTTTCTTTCTTCCTCTTGCATCTCCCCTATGATTTCCACAGTGGCTGTATGACTTAGCTGCAATTCTGCCTCTGAAAGCTTCTCTTGAAAGAGGAATCAGATACAAAGTAGAAGGCTATTACAAAGTAGACCTACAACAACAGATGACTGGCAATTTTCTGTCATTAATTCTATTAAAGGCAGTACGCTGTTGATTTCTATAAAATAATACAATGGAGACAAATAACATGATATAGCAAGAGATACGTTCGGATGATGTATATTTTTGTAGGGTTTTGCTATATAACTGAAAAAAGACAGATTATTTGGATTATGAAACTGTTGTTCATTCTGTAGGAGGTTAAATGTGAATGTCCACTGTTTTTCTCTCACCTCCAAAAATATGCCAGTAGGTGTATTAACTACTCATAAGTTCTCCTTGGTGTGAGTGAGTTTTGATCTGAGGTAAAGCTCTTTGAATGTTTAAATATTTTTTGTTGAAAGAGACTGTCCTACGTGGATATCAGTCTAGTATGGCCTTGGTTTTGCACTGTTTATTTATTAACTTTCATGAAGTGCTTTATCAGGGTCAGGGTTGCAGTGGATCTGGAGATTATTTTGGGAACTCTGGGCAGGATGACTTAGTATACCGTAGATAGGACACCAGTCACCAGTCCATCATGGGGAACACTGCATGCACATAATCATAAACTCTGTGAAAATTAGGAATAATTTTGAGTCTCCTTGCAGTATGCTTTTGGGAAAAGGAAGGAACCTGGAGGAAATCCATGTAGACAGAGGGAAAATATAAAATCCCCACCTGAGTTTATGATTGAAGGGGGACCCTGGATGTGTGAGGCAGCACTGCTACCTTCTGAAATGCCATGCCACCAGTTAGTCTTTCAAGTTACATATATTTATGTGACTTGTATATATTTATAGATTTATATATCACATAGCATCTTCTATATCTTTTCCCAGTGGTCTTTCTTTAGAAAGCTATATGGTCAACTCCTTAACAACCTATTTGTTCCCCACTGTTGCATTATACTGGGGTTAACATTGATGAAGGGAATATAATTATATATTATATTATATATTATATTATATTAGGGAATTAATTATATATAATTATATATAATATAATTATTTAATCCATATAGCAGTATCAAATTTATGACTGCCTAACTATAGAATGCTGTTGTAAATAGATATACACAAGCCACTACTTGGATGACAATATAATTAAACCATAGTTAAAATAGCTAATATGACATACAGATCCAACAGAAGAGGTGAACAAACATCTAATAGTTGGAGGTCTTACAATAAAGTGCTCTCCCAGGGATTATAAAAAGATTTGTATGTTCAAGATGAGATTGATTTTTAAACTATTTTGCACACTAGAAACAAATGATGTTTTTATTTCTATTCTTTTGCTAAACAGGCTTGCAAGGTGATTTTTATGCTCCAAATTACCCCTCAGTCCTGACTTGGAATTTACTAAATCACATCTATGCATACATTAATAAAGGATCAGTATAAATTACCACAGGATGTTTGTCTTTATTGTTAGACCCTGTTGTTTGTTGTGTTGGAGTGCTGCCTCTCTGTCTCACTGGCGGATGACATGGAATGAAAGTCTTCCCTCTCCAGCACCAGCAGCACCACTCTGAGATCTTTCCGACACTTGAAAACAATTAGGATGCCAGAGCCACAGCTGGGCTGCTGCTGATTGGGCCAACACTAAACTTTCTCCTCTGGAGTAACTGTGTGTGCTCGGGACAGGTGGTATTTATGCAGATGAATGAACATGTTACTGTGTGCACTTCCTTTTGGTTTAAACATTAGTGTTTCAAATGTGACAAATCAGATGTTCTTCTTCCACATCTTGCTGCTGTTTTTGCTCCAGGGAGGAATTTGTGTGCTTGGGTATTTATAGTGTGTGTGTCTGTGTGTGTGTGTCTGTGTGTGTGTGTGTGTGTGTGCGCGCCTGTGCGTGTGCCTGTGCGTGTGTCTGTCCGTGTGTTCAAAATTATGAGATTAACATTTGATTAAGGACACTTATGTTGGACTCTCACAGAATTATTTGTGCTTGTATTTAATGACCATCTAAGTTTAATGTACAAAATTTAATGAGCATTTATTTTATTCCATTAAATTATTATAGCATCACTCTCCATCGCATTCACACACACATACATATGCAGCCTACGGGCTTGGTTCCTTGTGTGTCTGTTCAGTTGAAATCAGTGTGAGCATGGGCAAATGAGGCCAAGCCCAGCTGTAGTCTTTGTTCTATGCATGAGAGAGACAGAAATGTTGTGTGCTACCCGAGGCCACTGAGCCTTAAGTGGATATTGCTGACAACAAGCAATTACCCCCTTATTATCACAGCGCTGAGGCTGTAATTGGCCCTCCTCCTTCACTAGCAGAAAGCATGGCACAATAATTCACCACAGCACTGGACTGATTCCTGCTCCTATTTCATTCTTAAGCGCAATCAAGCCCGGCACATCAATATGTGGCGAGGTTGATTTGATTTGCCGCTTTAATAAACATGATCTTGAATATCATTGGATTATGTGTGCGTACAGTGAACCCGAAAGCACTCAAACCTAATAGAAAATCTAATGCTAATAAGTGACTATGAAGACTAATTTACTTGTAAAGGTATAGAGGGGATTTTATTTCTTAATAATCTTATTCCAAACTCAGACATCTCCATAACCTGTTATCCAAATAGTCTGAAAATAATTGCCATAAAATGTGCAATAAAAGTCTTTAGTCCTAAAGAAGGCCTATATACGACTATCGGAATACACAGATTAATCATCTTTTTAGTTGTCCTTTATATTTGACCAGATTTGGGAGGCTTCCCACTCAAATGAATCTATCTATCATCTGTAAAGCATCTAATTTTACATTAATAATAACACTAAATAATTGAAACAAATTTCTTAAAAGGGCCTTTATGTTTGTAATGTGTTGTGTCAGGGAGGATTCCAGTTTAATCTCTTACAAATTACATAGAGAGACTCCCATTATCTTTACAATCTCAATTAGACCCAAGATTCATTCACGCACTTATAGTTATTTTAAAGCTACTGGAACTCAGATGTTTTGTGTGAAATTTAGCCAATCCAAGTTTATAATGTAGCAGAAAAACACTTACCCCACCCCTCATCTACATCCAAAACCCAACCATTTGTAACTCTTGCCAGAAGTTAGCTAGTGTAAATCCTTACTCAAATCAGCTGTAAGAGAATTTTGATGATTTGGAAAATAATTAACCTTAAAGGGTCAAACAAGCATCAATTTACGTGATTAATTTCCCAAATTTGAAATATGCTGTTTGCCATTTTTTATTAATTCAATATAAAAGATGCCAAGTCTGGCTCTTTGTTTGTGTAGCATTTGTGCAGTTTTGTAGTGCAGAAGGGGGAGCTGGTTTGGAGCTGTCTTGGGTGAGAGACTTGAATCCATTGTGTGGCTCAACTTGACCTGACCTGACTGGTTAAGCTGACGCATTGTGAACTGCAAATCGCTTCAACCGAGGGGGCCAGTTCTTTTGTGAAGCCATGAAGAAAAATAGCTTGGTTAAAAAAGAGCATCCCTGTAGTCCTGGGAGAGCTTCATCGGTTTTGTTTAGCATCTCCTGAAAACTCTGAGCCTGACGTCCACCAGCTATGGATAACAAGGGAAAGAAATGTGTCCTCCACCAATGGTAAGAGGCTTATTGAATAGGCCTGTTGCCACATCTACTGAGAAACCCAGAACTGGATGAACCCAGGACTGAAATAACAAGAGGATCCACTGTCACCAACAAAACTTGTAGTTGTGCTTTCTTACATTGCCTACCACCTCAGTTGTCCATGCCTGTGTAGCAGGTGTGAAGAGCTGATATAAATAGGACCAAGTGTGGTTGCCAATACTCGCAAGCCTGGGAAGTTGCATGTCATGAAAAACAGCTGACAATTCAGCACCAATCAACAACTTGTTTTCTAGCTGGATCTCCGGTGCCGTCGGAGAGGGCTGGAGGAGGACGTGCTGATGCTTAACTCCAGCTCCTAATCACATCTCTGCCATGCAGCAAGTCTGAGCTTGTAGCTTGCAGGTATCCGCTAACTCGTCTCAGCCCCATTTCTTCACACCCTCCATGCACTTAATAGCCTAGCTTTGTCACTCTTCCCCAGCAGCTGGCCCAAAGACAACCTCAATTTAAAAATGTAATTAACTCTGACATGGCATCGAGCACTCCTCGCTCCACTCCGTCAGCCGAAAGAGGCCGGGGAGGGGAGGAAACACAACAAACAAGGTGCTGGAAAGCATGAAATATGCAGGCTTTCTCTCACACACTGTGTCGTTGTACAATATGATGGGATGTTACGGCACAGTTACTTAGCTCTCGAGGAACACAAATCAGCAGTGTGATCAAGCTCGTGTCACTCGCCAATGCAAATGGTGGTTTGGAGAAGAAGAGTGGCTGTGTGTCTATGGTCAATCAGGATTTCATGCAAAATAAAAATGCCATTTGTGTGAGTTGTTGGTGTCCAGCCACATACATATGGATTCACATCCAAAAAAAAACAAAAAAAAACAGCCAAATAGCTTCTCTTGTACTGCAAGCTAGTCAGAACTTGTATGCTTGTCTAAACTGGGACCAGCTCATGTTTGCGGTCTCCTGTGGTTCACGGTTTGGGGACGATGAAGGACAGGCTGTCATTTCCCAAGAGGCACACCACCACTGCTTCATTTCCTGATAGACCTCACAGACCGACACTTCCAAGTGTCTAATTACCACTGCGGAGCTGAACTCATCCCTCCCAGCACCCTACCACTGAGCCCTGGGCCCTCCATGAAGCACACAGCTAATTGTTCCATTGCTCTCCTAATGACGCAGTCAGTACAGAACAAAGGAGAACAGCAAAAGGTAGAGACCAAGTTGATGTGATAATTTTCATTAACCCTGCTCTCTCTCTCTTTTCCTCCCTCTCTCTCTCTCTCTCTCTCTCTCTCTCTATTCACCCCCTCCTCTTCCTTTTCCTGATCTGTGTGGTGAAGTGCTCAAATTATCCGCAAGCATTTCTGCCTGTGCTAATTATCCAAAGAGTTCCTCATTAGACGATTTAAAATCCTAACTTAGATCAACACTTGCTCAGACCTCAGGGATTCTCTGTTCCCTGCAGCGGTTAAACAAACAATCGGTTCAAAGGATCAGGTATTCTACTCTAAGATGAGGGGGAAAAAGCATAGGGTAAACAACTGCTCACTTGAAAGAAAAGACTCCAGCCGCTCCACACTATGAATATGCAGTTCTATAATTCATGCCACTCAAATCAACAATGTGAACATCAAAAATTGCTGAGCAGGTTGTCTAGGTCAAGTTTGTGAGGAAGAAGTTCTCTTAATTAGAATTGAATTCGTAATTCATTTCTGTGTTTTGCCATCATTAAGGTTTAGGTACAAGGAAGCTTGCATATGAACAGCATCCTAGTCTAATCATAGATATATAATCTAGATGCTACAATCTAGAAGCTGTTGCTAACTACTTCCATACGTCAACACGTCGACACCCTGCCACATTAGCAGGCAAGAGAATGCCAATACAAGTCTATAGGGAGATACAGTGCAACTCTGATAAAATAAGCTGTAAATCAGCTGGTACTGTTTTTTTTTTTGTAAAAAATATTGTAAATGTACAGTGTTACAAAAATAATAAACTATACCTACTGTAAGCCAGACGTACTTATCCTGAACAAGAATTTTATTGCTATTTATATTTTATAAATCTAAAAATTATTTTTAAAATATAATCATAATTGCTTACTAACAATCCTAATGTACACATCACTGATAAAGTAGCATAATGTTAGCTAAAGATAATCTGACATATGCCTGAAGCTAGTTTGTTCACATCATAACAAACACAGCCTACCTGATGACCTGTGGCTTTGTACATTCAACAGAGGCAGCAACGATCCCTGCTACATTCTTCCAACCTTTTTTTCCATAACACCTCACCGAGACTTCTATTTAATAAAAGGTCATACATGACCGAATAAGATGAAACTAACTTTTACTTTCATGTGACAGGAAAGCGAAGAAATGTCAGACAACGTGTGCTAGCGGATTGGTTCAAGGATTTGCGTGAGCCAGTTGTTTGGATTTTGTTGCACTACAAATTCATAGCTAGTTTGTATAGAAAGCATAATTTTAAGTATTATCTGTCATGCTGTGTTTTGTTGTTCACTGAAATCTCTGTGTCACACATGTAAGAAGAACATTAGCTAAGATCTAGCTAAAAAGTCCCTTTAAAAGGCTTTAAAAGTCCCTCATAAGATATAAATATATTTACAGTTTCTCTTATAAAAGGAATAGGTTGGTGTCACTGATTCTTACATCATAAACTTACACCATATGTTAGACTTATCAAAACATCTTTGCTCCAGCTTCCATTAAACTCTAAGGGAACATTTTGGAAAGTCGACATCATCGAGAGTGACACCTTTCACACATCAGTCTTAGCCAAAGCATCATATGTTTGTGGTTATATCTGTTTTATTTTGATTTGGTTTAATCCAATGGGCACAATGAACCATGACTGAAATGGCATCATTCCAGCTCTCTCTCTCTCTCTCTCTCTCTCCCTTGGCAGCACAAAGAATCTGAGTCTGTCACTTAAAATATAATGCTGTCAGATGTGTAATTTTAACCTTTAAGCAATTAACTGTTGTTGAGGTGTAATGAATGCTGACACCTTTCAGTGATGATGAAACCTCTAATTGCTTGGTAAAAGAAAAAAAATTGACGCATTTGACATTGCTGCTGACAGTTTTTTTTTTTTTTTAACTCAACCTTCTTTTTTTTTCTTTCCTTTATGTGGCCGCACGTGCTACAGAGGTGGCTGCTTTGAAACTTGAAAGCTAGCAGAACTTTTCTGCCACTAGCTGTCCCATCAGTTGGGCAGAAAAAGGAGAACGGGAAAAGGCTGGATTTGCTGAAATGATGAGAGCGTTTAAACCATGATAGCGCTCGGCTAATGCATCATTCAGCAGAGATGTCATGGACGAGCTTGAGTGTCAGGATAGGAGTAGGAAGATGACTGTAGCTGAATAGACAGGTGGAAGTTGATGAAGTGATGGCTCAGGACATGATGACAAAGTTTCCCTTCCACATACCTGGCAGGACTGAGTGGCACAGGGAAAATGGGAATTCAGAAAAACAAGAATTAAATTGCAAAACTGTTTGTTAGCTTTCCGTTCACAGCTACTAGGGATCAGGGGTCACATCTGGCCAAAAAATGTCTGTAATTTGCATAGAGTTATTATTATTATTGTTGTTGTTGTGTATAACTATGTGATAATATATTATCTTTAAAAAATAGCATTGATGTAATTCAAGTATAACTTACATTGTATTACTAGGTTGGATGTTCCATGTGGAAAGCGTCTAGCATCTATCTAATCGTTCATTTGGAAAGAATCCTGCATGGTACCGGTTCTAATTCTACTGATTCTGTCACTGTAGTGAAGCAAACACCAGATCAAAAATGTGAATAATGTGCATGTGTCTTGTGCCTGTATCACTTGTGACACAGTTTAAAGCTGATAAATGCCCTTGTTTTTTAATTTCTAATCAGCTGTAGCCTAATATCATACAACCTTAATCACCAATGACACACAGCAAAAAAAAACAAAACAAATTCTGGCACCCCAGCGACAAAACTACACACATAACCAGCATCCGGGCAGTTTATACAAATCATAGATCAGATTTTGTCTTATATTACTTTGCAGTGTATGAAGTGCTGTATATCTCAAGTACAGTTCAGTTGGATTTAGCTTACACAAGAAGGTACTTGCTGTCTATAGTTTAAGTTACCTAATAAACACTATAGCTTGAAAACTTGATGCATAAATACATCTCTTTTTGAGGAAAAAAGGTTGGACAGGAGTGGAAGTGCAGATATAATTATGTGTATATTAATGATAGACCTAAAAATGTATGTTATGTTGCATACATATCTATTTACAGTTGTACTCAATCTCTATCTATCGCACATGTATAAGTACCATGGACAATATTTTTGGTATGTTTTCTTTAATAGAATTAAAGAAAACTCACTTATGATGGAATCTTAAAAACATTTGTTGAATTTCAAGAATAACCATCAATAATATGTAACACAAATTTAGCCATTTAGCAACGATAAAGGAAATACACAGGGAAAGGCTTAATGAAATGTTGTCCATGTCTAGTTTTATCTAACTTCCTAGTTCCGGAGAAGTGAAACAGTTTTTATACCGTTTTGTGGTTTCTAGAACAATCGGGCACAGTGACACCTCTGTGGTTACGTATCTACTATATGCTAATGTGAAATAACAAATTGTTCCCTCTGCAAAAGCAGTCTCCGTTATGAATTAAATATCCGCTTTTTGACTAAAGAATGTATTAAAGCACTAGACAAAATTGTGTTTCCACATTGACTTTTATTGGCAACCTCAACAAGTGCCATTAAAGTTCCAGGATGATCGTGGTTTGAGAAAACAGGTGCTCTGTGCCTTCCCCAGTACAGCAAAACATGCTGATGTATTTGTCTATGGAAATCATAAATATGTAAAAAATTAAGAATCAATTGTTAGATTTCCTTTTTTTTTTTTTTTGCAAAAGCTGTAAGTAAGTTGTTGCTGTGTGCACACCCAATTTGCCAGTACTCATAAGCTTAAGATGGACGTAATGATCTTCTATCTAAAGTTACACAAGTTTACTCCATAAAGAAATAAATGCATCAGTAGATCAGTTTGGAATTTTAAAATATTGTTATTAATTTAATTTTTTTACTGGCCAGCACTGGCTTATGTCAATATTTTTATTTGAACCAGATATTGAACCAGTACTTGTTTCACAAAAACAGATAGTGTCATTGCACTAATAATATAATTAATCAAACAATTTAAAATCCATTTGGTTTCATGTGAGAAAGATCACCATTATAATGTGCAGAACGAATAAGCTTTTAAGAAATCCTCCACTAGTAGTATTGGCAGATGGCGATCATGCTTATTGAGAGGATTTACTAATATACTTGCTTGACGTATTAGTCAATTTCATACTTTCAAAAGTAATTGCTTGCTTGAAATTTATGCAGGAATAGGCTTACGTTATTGCAATGCCTGGCAGACATTTAAAAAAAAAATCCCAATTCACACTTTACACTAATCTGACCTTGATATAACCTTCCTTCCCCTCCCTCAAATTTTACTATCTTTGAAAAATGTTTCTCTTGACAACTTACCATCTTAAAATTCACTGCCACCTTTACCATCACCACAGGGCAAGATTAAGGATCCATGCAGGCAAAATTAAGAGATGCCCAGATGCTTCCATTCTTATTTAAGAAGAAGTGTGAACACAGCATTTGCACAATACCCTCTTCGTTACTGCACTAGTCATAGCGCATTTATTTGTGCCCATTCTGACTAAAATTAGCATTATGTATATGGATAGAATACATGATTTTTCTTCCATGCTTAAGTGTGAGCCCTGACTTATTGTATGTCTGGATTCTACTTCAGTTGGATGAATCTGTCATTTGAATTAGCTGTGTTTCTCATTAGGATATGACATGCCCAACATTAAATTTGTGAGAAAATGCCGGCATTATAGAAACCATACACATTGTCCTGGAAAAAGTGTGAATAAACTTAATTCATTAAATCCTAATGTGTGTCATGTCACTGAAATAACTGAACATTATCCACGTATCATATACAATATATGCTCATACTTGTTTTTTGACATTTAAATCAGCCATATTCTAAATTATATTTTAATGCATGCTAATATGATTATTTTAAAAAAAATGTTAGGTCATGGTGTGTTATTAAAGGATGGTGCACGGTGCAAACATAAATATAAAAGAACTGTCTAATCGCAAATTATTTGATTTGTTAATTTTGGTAAACCAAAAGCAAAACTTTTACAGCTGCTGCTGTTTTGCTGAAAGCTGCATAATTTTATGAAAATTGAGGTCTTGAGGTGATGAAAAGAATTTTAATACTGATGTCAAGCAATAGTGCAGTGCGTTTTTGCCTGTGCATATACAAAAATACTTCATGTGAAGAACAAGGTTTATGCACCACGTACGTTCTAAATATGTTCTAAAAGTTTATTTCTTAGCATTATTTGAAATTAATGATCTATAGATTACTGACTAATAACACTTCAGATTTTTTTTGCATTTGTAAAATAAGCTAAATAATAGGCCATTAAAATATATTTAATAAAATATGGATGGAAAAAACTAAAGTCTTCCAGCTAATGCAGTTAGAGTATTAATGATATTAAATTAGGCGCAGGTTGAGACTGCTTGCTTTGGTTTGCAGCTCTGTCCCCATAGTCACATATCTGCCATCAGTAATGGTGTAAATAGATTCAGCAGCTCTAGCCCAAGGGGGTTTTAGCCTACATTATAGATCTGAGTTATAATTAGGTGTGGGGATGACTGCTGGTACTGAGCACTTTTACAAAACAAGACACGCATGATGCTGCTGGTCGATATTCTCTAGTTCTTCGCTTCGTTTTAACTGAGTGGAAAGGGTCGAGCTAAAGTTTCATTGCATTTCACTTCTCACGGAGACCTCACTGTGTTTACATTAAACACGAACTTCCCTGCGTGCTAATCACCATGTCCGGTTTTAATAAAGATAAGTACATTTTCCACCTGATTCGATTATAAACTCCAAGAACATGTAATTCTATCAAAAACCAGCATCAATTATCCTTTTTTTTATTATTAACAATATATTATTATTATTATTATTATTATTATTATTATTATTATTATT
>JAOTRN010000017.1:16256996-16269019 GCA_028566695.1 Bagroides melapterus
CCCCTGAGCAAGGCCCTTAACCCTCAATTGCTCAGCTGTATAAATGAAATATGAATGTAAGTCGCTCTGGACAAGGGTGTCTGCTAAATGCCGTAAATGTAGATAGATAGATAGACAGACAGACAGATAGATAGATTTGACAGATTTTATTTTCCTTTTTATTTTACCGTTTCATGGTAAGTTTGCTTTTTTATTTTGAGATTTTAGACACCAAAAAATGCAACAGAGGAGGATGGAAAGAGAAAAGAAGAGAGAGTGCAAAGAAATTAAGTACAAAAAAAAACATTTGTGAAGAATGAGAGAGATTAGTGCCTCTCTGCTTCAGTGTATCAGGACAGGGATTAGTGCGGCCTCAGCTGCGCCTGCTAGTCCCCTGACTCAGAAGAATTACAAGTATTATCACCCAGATCGTTAAAGCTAGGCTCATAGATTGCTGAACGGCTTCAATCAATTCATCCCAACATAACACGCCGCCAGTCAGGCCCCCTGCATGAGAACTTGACTTAATTGGCCAGTAAGTGGTGGGGAAGGGCGCATGCTATTTGATCAAATTTCTGAGCTGCGGGAAAAAGGGATTACAGTTTTTGTGGAGAAGGAGCAGGAGAAAGAGGAGGGGCTGCTATAGGTCAGGGCTGGTGACTTTGGCTAAAAGCAGTGCAGTTAAAATATGTTGGTCCATTTGACGGCAGAACGAGGGAGCAAGAGGTGGCGAGGAAAAGAAAGGAAAGGAGAGAAAAGGAAGAGAAAGAAAAGGAGAGGAGAGGGGGATCCAGGTCATCCTTTTGCTCGAGGAGATGGACTCATTCATCATCAACCCCCTTGGCCTCATTTCTGCCCAGAGATGGCTGTAAACTAACAACTTCCACGTGCTTTTGTCCTCACTTCATTACACCGCCTATTTCTTTTGGCAGATCAAAGAATGCATATTCCACATATTTTATATTTTATATATGCACACACTATATCATTTACAGTTGCTTAATCCATTGTTGAGCCTGCACACTGTCATGTAAGATTTATTACACCAAATTGCTATATTCCATTTTTTTTTTTTTTTCACTTTTAGCATAAACCTTACAATACAGAGCTCAGACATAAGCATGAGCTTAGTGTTTTATATCATGTTTAAAGAGAGGGTGTTTTAGACCTTCTAATTAGTAGTAATTTGAACATGAAACCTCACTCAGATTTTGACCCCAATGCAACATAGCCTTGACTAATAGGAATCTGAACAAGCCAAACCTCTACTTAAATTGCTGCTATATGCAAGTGCTGAAAGGCATGAAAATTACACCAGAGCAGCCTTCTAATTTAGTTGTTAGCAAGTCTCTGGTCAGTAACAGTGAAGGTGAAATGGCAAATGAGTATGTTTTTAACATTAGCTATTAAAATTCAGATAGCACCAAGGCCGTCTGGGTAGGAATTATCAAATCAAACTGAAAGGAGGTTAGTGAGTGTGTTCCTAACTCTTCCTTCATGTGGATTGTCACCAAGCAAAGGTGTTTGCTTCATCTTAGGCTTGGGTGCATTTTTAAGCCTATGTGCGTGCGTGAGAAACTCATTCCCTGCCCAACTCTCAGGATAATTCTTGTCTGGAGAGCGCACGTTAGTCACTGAAACTAAAGTGCTGTGCACATTAATTTTGCTTTTGCCAAGGCACCCACCTGCACAAGATGCAAGGAGCTGTGCATCTGTAATTCTGGCAAAAAAAACGAGCAGCCCTCCTGGGGAACGGGCGCAAGAGCTGGCAGACAAAATTAGACTCTCTGCTGCTGTGGCTATTCATAATGTCATTAACATAAAGGCAATTAAATGAGTTTTTAACCCTCAACCTTTTATTATTATTAATGAACATCAAATGTACAGGATGTGCAGGCAAGGCTGGGCCAGTAATTATCTCCTCATCAGAGCGCTGAAATAGGCTTAAATGGGAAGGTAAAACAAATGATTATTGGTGGTGTTTTACACCAGGCGGGCCCAAAGGGGGAAAATGACGAGCATTTTAATTTAATCACATGACATGGTACCAGGAGGGTTAATTAGATGGGTTTTTCTCCTCACTTGGCATGGTCCAGCTCGCATGTCATCCACAGATACAAACAGAGAGCTTCATGTGACTGGCAGTATGAGTATTATTAACAACTCAGGGGAGAGAAGTGTGTGTTTAAGGGTTGAGTGGGAAAGACGTGATATTTAGAAATGTCTTTTTGACCTGTTGGTTTTACAGAGTCTTTGCCAAGTCTTAACAATATGATGAAAGTTTGCCTGAAAGTTTAATTTTAAACCTCTATGCTCATTAAAAATGCAAGGTGCTATGAATATGAATAAAAATGCAAATAGGAAATGCCCCCGTGTCCTCCTGACATCTTAAAGCCACCACTTCCCCTCTTCCCTTATTACACAGGGCTATTACCGTTAATGTACTATGCTATTACAAAAGCCAAAAGGCTACAGTGGAGGAATATAACCCCGAACGTGTGACTCTAATGCATAAGAGCAGATATCTGTATCGACAGTAAATGTGAGGCACTAAATGTAAGGCAGACACTCGAGGTATTGAATTATCTTTATTTTCTTTTTCATTTTAGTTAAACGACCAAGATTATGTTCACCCCTAATGTTAGCTGTGTTTAACTAGCTGAACCAACTAGCTAACTTAAACATTGTGTTGTTCTAATGTTTTGCTCCGATAATTTACCTTTCAGACCATGATGCGTCTTTTTCCGTTGTGTTCCCTGATGTCACAAACTAAACTAAACATCATACTCGACAAATCATTCATTAATAGACATACTGAAGAAAGCTTCATTTTATTACTAATAATTTCACCAAAATACCAATTTAAATATCTCCAGATTCATTTTACAAGTACATTATGAACACAGAGGTATAGTACTCATCATGTATAATGAGCGTAGGTTCGATTATCTCTTGTGAGTTTTAAGAAAATGGTTCATGTCCTGAAATATTTAGACAACTTTCACTCTGAAGGTTCTAAGTGAACGAGGGTACAGCGTATGACAAGGATGATAAACCATTTCTCCTATAGTACCTCAATAAGACACGGCAGAGAAACTGGTTTATTTTGTCTCAGAGAAGAGGAACATTAATCATGACTATTAGTGTGTGTATGTACCGGAGTGTGTGTATCTGTGTGTCCTTGACTCAGAGCGCACGAATGGGTCCAAACATACTAATGCACAATGACAGAGTTACAGTTTATCAACAAAAAAAACTGAATGCATTTCATCAAGCGTTGCATCGATCGGAGCTCTGAGACAAAGCGTCGTGTTATTCACATGGCACTTGAGGCCACAAGGGTTTTAACACAAGAGCCAAAACACTCCCAACAAGAAAACACTCCAGCTAAAACACCATGCCTTCCCCGCCCTCCTGTTTGTACTCTCTCTGTTTTCTTCCCTTGCTCCCTAGACAATGTGGCTGGAGGTCGGAGGTTATCGCCACCACGTTCTCGAGGTCTGCAAACAACTCATTAGCAGCCTGCAGTCCCCGAGGCCCAGGGGCTCCTGGGAAATGGCAGCAGAGTAGCGTTCTGCTGGCCTGTGTGTTCTACGACGTCCTCCCATGAGATCTGAGTGCCTAGGCCATGTTTAATCAATAATTAGCTCTTGTCAGTTTATATATACACACACACACACACACTCAAGGTGATGAGGAGGAAAAACCTTTCAAGGCAAAACAGATGAGTTAACTTGACTTTCTCATTACTTGGGGAATTTACACGAACCACAATCCATATAGAAAGCACAAAAATTCTCATGCTATTACACAAATTCTTTGCGGAAGTCGAAACTCTTGACAGCTACACAAAAATGAGTTCTAGGTCAACATAGAAGTATGTGAAGAAATAGCATCTCAGTAGCTGTGGTGACAGACTCTCGTTAGGAGCTGCGCTTGTGGCATCCAAATTGAAAAACAAGCCTACAATATGGAGAGTGTGACTTTTCACAGCTCCCTGGACTGCTAACTAAGCTGTCAAATGAGGAGGCTCTGCGCTCGTCCGACAAACAATGCGATGCGTGCGAGCTGCGGGCCATTTACTGTGATTACCCGTGCAAATGGATAGACTTGCTTTTTAATTTGTTTGCTTTTGACAGAGCGGTAAAAAAACATTACCCCTTTGCATCCACACCTCACTCTTTTCAGCTGTAAGGCTTATTTGCAAAGTGACAGAGGGGAAGCACACATGAAGAGAATGGAGGAGAGATAAAGATGTTTGCAAGAAAAAAAAAGTGTCAGAGAACAAAGAGACGTTGTAGGCCTAAAGCACATGCCTGCAGAGCGGCTGTCTCACAACAGGGTCCGCTGTAAACAGAGTCCCCTTAACTGTGACCTGACAGGGGATGAATCAGTCAACCTCAGAAGAGTCAAGGTCAAACTCGGGAGAAAAGGAAAAGAAAGGGCCTTGTGACCTCACTGACCTCCCAGTCCAGACTGACATCTCTATTTAGAGAGAGAGAGAGAGAGAGAGAGAGAGTATGTATAATAAGGATGTAGTCTAGTAACATATGTTAACATGTGTTCTAGATGAATATATAGACAGAGATGTACATTTGGCACTTTTTATTAGAAAGTTTGCCAGAAAGTTCAAGGCCTCTGGTTGAGGCTAAAGGTGTGCAAATTCCTGACCTCACACACTGTGACAAATAAATTGAATTAAGTCTTTTTAAAGATATAAAGCTTACAGGACAAACAAATTGAACGTTTATTAGCACGTTAGCATGTTAACATGGTACACGCATGAAACTCCAAACTGCATATAAAGCATCCTTAGTAATCACGGTGCTTTAGGCTACTAAGTTTGTTTATAGTTTGGGATATAGAACTACTTGAATCCATAAAAAATATTGCATGGCCATATTGCTATGCTGCCAGTGCTTGAATTTTTACTTCGAGATATTTACCAGTGTTTCCAGTGGCATTGTGGTATGGACCATATTGAAATTACATACATACATAAACAAATAAACAAATAAACACACAAATAGGCCATGCCCACTTCAGATGCAGGATCCCATGCTATCATTGGTGTAGCCTGGGTTCGATTCCTGGGCAGGGAACTAATCCAGCCTCTGAGGGATTAACTCTCAGTTCTGGTCCCAAGCCTGGATAAAATGGGATCGTTGCATTAGGAAGGACAGCCAGTGTAAAACCTGTGGCAGATCAAGTAGCGCTGTATTATTACAGTATTACTAATGCTAGTGCCTGTAAGTATATGCACCATTGAAGTTCTGTGCAAATTACATGGTATAAAATTCACTATAATATGATGTAGTTATTTAGGACTTGTTTTGTAAATGCTCAAACTAACTGTCAGCCGAAAAGACAGCTTTCCTCTGCATTCATTTTTAGTCAGTACAATGTCCTGCAGCTTCAATGTGCTGGACTCCACTTCCGCGTTACTAAGCATCCTGTAAAGTTACATTAGATATGTATTAACACAACACTGCTGGAGCAGGATGAGTGGGATATACTGTGCATAATTTAACAGTGATTTACATGCTACTATGGACTAGTATGTTTATATATAAGTGCTGTTTCCCAGGTCTCCACATCCACACATACAGTCTCATCCCCATAGTGACTTTTTCACTGCTTCTGTTTAACTGTGACACCTTTAGCCATGTGACTCCTACATGTTGGACAACCCTAATTGACTGCTCATGTGTGATTAATGAACAGGAGTTAAATATACTCATTCCGCACATGCCTGCCCAGATGTGGAAAGCAATTTGGGCCAAGCAGCCATCTCAGGAGAAGCACTTAGCTCTCTCACACCAAGCTCAGCGTTTGGGAGTTAGAGCGAGGGAGGACAAGAAAGATAATCAGACAGATAGGTGGTGAGACAGAATGTGAGAGGCATAAGTTGATACAAATGGGATTAAATACTGTACATTTCTTTTTTAGTGAATGCAAAAATATGCATTGTTACAATATTTGAATAAGATATTTAATATCTGTGATGAAATATACGGAAAGCTGCAAATTGTGTCTGTCCTGCACCATACAGCTGTATTTATTCAGTGTATGTAAATAACATGTGGCCTCTCTAGCAATGATTATTTTAATGAGGAAAAACCTTTGTATTTGTATGAGAAGAGTTTTCTTAATTGTAACCTATACTTACAAAAGAAATGCAAGAAATGTCCCCACAGAATATTTTTAGTCCCGAAAACCAGATTTCACATGTAATTACTCTGACACAATACAGAGCAACATCGCTAACCCTGCCACCCTAAAAGTATAAATTCTTAACTTTTAAGTCATAAAGTTGTCTTTGGCAAGTCTTTATGGAGTTATCCTTGGCCATGGAAAAAATTTCAACAGAAACTCACACAGAATATTGTTGGCTTGTTTCCAGCAGTTTGAATCACATTTATACATTTATACCTTATTTATATATACATTTATACATTATTTAGACACTAACCATTTCATTATTAATACTGCTCACTGCAGTGTTGAACACTACAGTTGTAGTGGTTATAACTATTCACATGGCACTGTGTGAACAGTATTTTAATATTATCATTGAATTAATTGAATAATTAATTTTCTTACAATATTTAGTATTTAAAGACCATTGAATCTGCAGTGATGTCACCGAATGAATTCCTTTCTTAGTTGCATACTCCCGCCTCCCATGAACACAAACTACCCCTCCTCTCACCCGTCCTGCATTTGTGCTGGTGTGTATTTGGCCAACAGAACAACACAACACTTCCACAGCTTTAGCAGACTACTGAGAGAGAAGCTGCTCAGCAGTGTGAGCACATGTACTCAGTGATTCTCACTGTGATCTACAAGCAGCAGCTCGGCGTGAGGGAGTAAGCACGGCATCAATCAGTCTGTCAGCATGCTTCAGTACCAACCACTGCTCAGATTAATGACCAGC
This sequence comes from Bagroides melapterus, assembly GCA_028566695.1. Taxonomy (NCBI): domain Eukaryota; kingdom Metazoa; phylum Chordata; class Actinopteri; order Siluriformes; family Bagridae; genus Bagroides; species Bagroides melapterus. Next base: position 16,263,913 of record JAOTRN010000017.1, read on the forward strand.
ATCCACTTTACATCATAAATGAAACCCCCTATTATCCCCACAGCCATCATTTCCTACTCTAAAACATAATGACCAGGTCCATGAGACGCTCTGGCCTGTGTAACATGCCATAGAGTTCATGCCAGCAGCAGTGAAGAGGTTCTTGGGTCCAACACTGGAGGCTGCTGGGAATGTCAGAGAATGGCAGGACAGCAGGAACAAACCACGGCATGAACAGGGAAGGTCAACGGAGATGCACAACTGAGCTAATTGGAATTAACAGGCAGAGCAGCTTGCCAGAGATCATGTGCAGTGATAAGGACTTATAAATAAGATTGGGTACACAAGAACCAGTTGATTATATAAAACAAATAACAATATATTTAATGGTTCTAAAAAATAACAGACATTAATTTTACTAAACCAGAAATAGCTTTTTAAACAGCTATAGTAGCACAATGTAGTCTCTTCACAAGTTAAAGTGCTATATGGATTTCACAACAAAAACTGCACAGTCAGGAGAATCAAATACTGAAGTGAGGACCAATTCTAGAGACTACACTCAGTAAGGATAAGCATGGATTCAGGGAGCTCTTGGCCTTCACACAGCAATCATCACTGTAGTACCGTCCATACCAACGGGCTCAACTGCAGGCAAACATCAGCAATGGCTAACCAGCAAAGCACAGCCAGTCCCTAACACAGCGTCAGGACCCAAGCCTAAGGCTACTGAACATTAATGTAATGTTAATTAGTGTATTCACTGAACAGATAATTATGCATGGGTCAATCATGATACACTGGTTAAAGGGTGTGATCTTGCTGTTTGGGTGTTCACAGAGCAGAAATCCAGCAAAAAATTCATATAGACAATACCTATTGAAAAAGAACATTATGTTGATATAAAAAACAGAAAAAAGAATGATGCTAATACATATAAAAGTCACGTATATAACTAGCAAGAGCTGATCATGCCAAAGCTAGCTTGAAACGAAAACACTGCTGATTACATAAGACACATTCTAGTTGAAAGCCACCACACATATATGAATATTCAATTTAAGAATGTCTTCGCTTTATATCCACCTATGTGGTTCTGGACATGGAAAATATCACATTAAATCATTTTACTTTAGTAATGTCATGTAATGCTTTTAACTGTTGCCAGAGGTAGACATTTGTACAGATATACTGACACACTCTAGTCTGTCACCTTAATGGGTGAATTAAATGCTACATTAATTACACAACAGAGACTGCACAGCCGGGAGCGGCCTCGTGGTTCGTTTTATTCCCCCTGCTCGCCGGGCAGCTGAGATGTGATTTCTTCCTGTCACATTAATTTGCCATTCCTCTGCTTTATTTCCATCCCAATTAGCCCAGACATAGCATGAAGGAGAAATCCCAGTGTCAGTGAACGTATCTGGTGCACACTGCTTGATCCCTGAAATGTGAAAAATGTCCAACAATCATCACAAAGAACATTTTAAAACACTTTCTATTCAGAAAGGTCTATTTGGAAAGCGAAGGCTCAGAGGTGTCGTAGAGAGCCGACGATGACCAAGCGCAGCAAAAATCTGGGTTGTAATAAGCTATGAGTTACAGTAGATGCCAATTAGCCGTGATGGGTTCTAAAAAGCAGACTTGTGGCCAGAAGGCCGGGGCCCCAGGTGGGACTAGGATAGAGACAGAGGAGGTGCTTAACCTGAAGTGGCTCAGTAAAAAGCAAGCAGTTTGTGGAGATATATGACATCCCTGGGCTCCCATCATGTTCAACATACAGCATATGGTTATATCTCTGCTATTCTTTACGGAATTTCCTCTGCATTGTAGCACAGGCCTAATGACATTATAACACATTAGATAGCATCTGTTTATGTCACATTGGGCCAAAGAAATGTATAAAAGAATGTGTAAAAAAAAAAAGGTTTGGAAAACTGCTTTTCAAAAGGTGTTGTCCTTTTTAAATCTAATCTAATCATCATTACTATACAAAAAGTCACAATTACACTCTAATCACACCTCTTTCCCTTTATTCCTTAATATTTGTGTTATATATGTATGTATATACAGTATATATGTGTGTGTGTGTGTGTGTGTTTGTTGTGTTTCATGCCTATGAAGTTACTACAACTGAATTGGACTGAATGACATTATGCCTATTTTATATTAAAAGAACACTTTTAATATGTTCACAGTTCATTTTTAGCATTCTATGTCAGTATACTATTAATATTGCAATTAAATGCATGTAAATGTGAAAGGACTGTAGTGTAGAGTGTAAGCAGTAGCAGTGTTGCTGTGTGTGTGTGTGTGTGTGTGTGTGTGTCTGTGTGTTTGTTCCCTCCCTTCGACAGCAGCCATATTTATATTCCACTTGCAGTACGCTGATCATCTGCCACCATCTGCATGCTTTTACTGCCTGTGATCAGCGAGCAGCTACAACAGCCTGTCAGCAGGCTTTCCAGAGCAGTTACAGCCACATCAAGCAGCCCTTGCATATCATAAACGCAACATCCACTAAGCATCACAACACCCTTGCCTTTCTCTCGCTCTCCCTGTGTGTGTGTGGATGTGTGTGCGTGTCTGTGCCTGTCTGTCTTTCTGTCTGTCTGTCTGTTTGTCTCTACCCTCCTCCCCTTATACCTTCTCTGCTCTGTGTCTGAATGACGGTTGTCTCAGTTCCTACGGCTCTGAACGACCCAAAGGCAAAACGTGACCTCAGTCTTGCAGCACACCGGACATACAAAGTTTGATCAAACTGTTCTCTTGACTCGAGCATTGACTTGACTATTTCAAAAGATTTCTGCAAAGAAAAATTGCTTTCCATCAAAATATAGGAGGAAAATACAGGAGTAGGAGACGATTATTAAAACTTAGAAATTCAAGTAAGAACAGTGAAATATGTAATATTGAATTATATAAAGTCTCCTAAAGAACACAGAGAAACAAAACGCTATTGGGCAATATTACTTAGAATATCATGGTATAATGAAATGATAATGAGATAAGAACAAACAAGAAACAGATGCTAACAATGATCAGGGTGGAGAAATTACAGGAGCTGAGGGAACCAGTAAGCAGGAAGAAAACAGGGGGCCTCTGTGTCAAACAGTACAGTGTCCCTGTGAACATTATCCAAGTCTCTTCCCACTCATACAAACAGCAGACGTCCTCATACTTGCTATAAACCATTGTCTCAAGTATAACAAAAAATAATAAAACACAACATCTTTGGCTCAAACATGGGTAAAAAACTCTATATGAAGCCTGCATTTGAATATCAAGTTTAACATTTTTTCATCCTGTGTCATTTTTTTTTTCTTTCAAAGCAGTGTCTCTAGTGACAGCGTTTAGCAGACTGTTTGTGTGTGCAGCACCTTGCGTTGGCCCTTCGGCTATGTAAAATAATGCTTTAGTGTCTCCTGCATTGCTCCCGGTTATCTCCATCTGTTCTTTAAGGAATTTCCTCTGCATCATAACAGCATCTGTGACAGGCCAATTGATGACAGAGAAACCGAAGGGGTCTGCTGGGAGGCCATATTGATTTGTGTAAATTTTTTAAAGGGTCACAGGCCTGTTTTAGTGGAGTTTAACAGGAACTTTGAAGCTCTCACCAGCAGAAATTTGCCTCAAATACAGCAGTAAAGGGAGCCAAGAGCCTTGAGCATATTTTTTTGAAAGTCAGACGGAAGAAGCCGGTCACGTCAGCAGAGGGCCTTCCTGAGGCCACAAATATACACACTTACGCTAATTGGAGCACAGGGTGCTGGGAGAGAAACGCTCTGTCTGCATTTACATGCAAAAAAACATGAGCATCAATTGTAAGAAAGCAGCATTGAGGAAGAATGGATGAGGCTGAGAGTGGGATCATGAGCATGCATAATAATGTTATAAAGGAAGAGAAAAGTGGAAAACTTTGCCTATAGGAACAAAGCTAATTAGATAAGTTTTGTCTGGGAAGCCAAGCAGAAAATACTTTGATTCAGTATTCCCCAAAGATCATCTACAAATCTGCTACTAAATGCATCAGAAATAATAATAATAACAACAATGAAAGTGTTGCTCAAGACACTGGTTCGCAGTTTTCCGACTGTTTTTAGAACCCGCTTGTTTAATTTTCACTGCTGAGGCACACAGAAGGAACAGCAGCTAAAATACATCAACGGGAAACAGCTCTCCCCATGGCCGTGGCACCGTAATGAAGTTAATCTGATGATGCAAACATAATTATTACACATTATGCCAGAAAAAAGGCAAGAAACGATGCACAACAGCATTAAAATGCTGCTTGTTTTTTCTTTATCTCTTGACATTTGTGCTTGAAGGATATTTTATTAGATGCTTTTTTAATCTAATTGCAGTCCGTGTAGTTTCCCGGCTCTGCAATTTTGGCTGTAGGCATAGTATAACAAATAAATGTCTCTGACAGTTCGCTAATGAGTTGTTATTGGAGTTACGGCAGGAACATTACATTGTAATTTGGGTCCATTCACAGTTTTGCTTTTTTTTTTTTTTCAAGGCGCTTGCTTTTCTGTTCCCTACTTTCTCACGCTTTCTCTTTCACTCTTCTCTCTCTCTCACACTCTTGCTAGCTTTTAACACATCTGTAGGCATGTTAAAGCAGCCGCCACCTAGCAAAGAGGATGAGGAAGAAAAGCAAAGGAGCAAAAAATAGTGTCTCGTATTTGCACCCCCACTCAGGACCCAGGCCTTTGAGACCACCCATTACTAATTAAACTTCTTAACAACCACTCTGTCAGGCTAATTGGAGAACATGTGTGCCTCCATCCCTTGATGAAATGACTTACAGTGTGAAGAACACACGAAGCTGGACACCTCGACAGGCTGATTCGTCTTAACTGTAATTACAGTCACGCCACCCCGCTTTGTCTCTTACATCTTCATTTATCAGCGGTACAGCCAAGGATCAGATTATGTAAATGACTTTTTTAAAGGAGATCCAGCTTATCATGACCTATGAACACTTCAAGGACAATTTTATCTTAATAAGAGACAAAGTATCAAAGTATTCCAATCCAATACTCTATGAAAAGTAAAAAAAAAAAAAAAAAAAGTATATACAGTACTGTGCAAAAGTCTTAGGCACCATATTATCTGTAGTACA
>JAOTRN010000017.1:16334333-16344667 GCA_028566695.1 Bagroides melapterus
ATTGTTACTGCTCAGCTGTCTTTGAGAGCACACAGTAAGCCTGTCAGTGTTTCTCTCTCTCTCTCTCTCTCTCTCTCACTCACTCACACACAAATATGTCAGGCAAGTTTTAACTAGTTTTAATGTTTGTTGAAAGTTACAATCCATTAATATTGCTCGTGCTGCTCATATTTTCATCGTAGTCTCCATGTTTCATGAATTTTTACAGACGTTTTAGCTTCACATTCAAGACAAAAGTGTGTGTAAAAACATTTCTCCCAATCCTCACAACAGATTTGGCCAAAATATTTCTAAAATATTTCCCCCGCAATAGTACAAACGTCTACTTGAGGTTAGCCAATAACTGAAAAGGGGAGAGAAAAGCAGCGAAGGCTAAAGAAAAGTAAACACTTGGCTAATTAGTGTCTATCACCTACTACTAACTACCAATGTTGACAGAAATGAGGCAGGAGGGAAAGTGATTACTCTTTTTACCCGATGTTAGGAACTGCATAGAGTACAGTCAGGTCACGCCAGGCCTAAAGCAGTCTTTTTTTCAACTCTTTTTTTTTTTTTTTTAGATATGGAGCACAAATGAATTCTTAACTTCACTTACCTGACAGCTTACACCAGTCAACTCTCTCAAGTCTCCAGTTTTTCTCAGAGCAAAATAAGCGGCCTGCCTTTAGAAGATTGTTATACCTTATGACCCGTGCTTTGGTGAAACAGATATTTTTTGCCGCCTTCATTTGGGAGGCAATTTAGATTTGTGATAGTGTGATGTTTGGGTTTTCTTTTTTTAAACTAGCCTTGAGGATTTGTTGATTTTGTTTATTTTCTGTGCTTCAGTCTGATGTGAATCTACAAATCAGTGCAAAAATAACACGCACATCTGCATAGGTAGCATGTGCTTTCCTTTTAAATGTAGTTTTCTCACTATTTACACATTGTTTTCACCATTACAAAATAACCAGATACACAATCAGTATAGATTTTCTTATATTTTCATTATTATCCTGTCTAATTTCAGTATTTATCAGTATATTTCACAGATTGAATCGACAAAATTCTAATTTTACACGAGTGCCAAAAATGTCTGCTGTAAATACGTGACACCTGCAGCTCAACCTGTAATGCCTCTTTCTATATTTTCTGTCATAGGGAGAATGAAATGGTCAGAATGGTGCAGCATTTCCATCCAATTACTTTAATATTCATGGGGAAAAGTATTGGTCATGGCTTCAGTAACAAATATGTAGTTCTCAGCAGCTTCTATAAGCAAACAAATCTTAAAAAAAATTCAAGAGTAATTAGCAACGAGGTGTTACTAATGAAATGCAAAAAATGAGTTAATCATCAAACAGTGTGACAACGTTTATAAAAATTTGTTTGTAAAAAGGTTGGTGTTCTGGATGAGTCTACATCATGCCAAGGAAAGGCCACCAGCCATGACCTCAGAAACGTAACTTTTGCAGCTCATCAATCTGGAGAAGATTCTAAGGCCATCTCCAAACAATTTACACTCACCATTAAACAGTGAGAAAGACCCTTAAAAGACAGTTAAAGCCAGGCGTGGGCATCCCTTCAGTCTAAGGTCAGACCGTTTAATGTGTAGATATAAATAAAAGAAAGAAAAAAAAAAAGGTTTTTCATGTTACCTACTGGCCTCTGTACGTACATTAACTGTTTTATGTTCATGACAGCACAATGAGCAATTACTGCACAATTACGACCTTCACTCCAGGGTCTTTACAAAAAGACCCGTTCTCTATAAATAATATTGCAGCTTGTAGAAGGTTTGGAAAAGTGCATCTCAACAAACATAAATTGTTCCAGAACAGTATGCATTGGACTCATGAGATCACGGTGATGTCTGGTCAAAAAATTTGGCAAAAAATTATACAGTACATCACCAAAAACAACTTATACTAAGGGTGTTGTTGGTTGTGTGATGATTTGGGTTTGCTTTGCAGCCATAAGCTCTTGGGAACATCTGGTCACTGAGACAAAAACTTTATACTATTCTTAAGACAAGTGTGAGGCTATCTATCTGTCCAACAGCATAAGCTTGGCCTAAATTGGGTCATTAACAGGACAATTGTCCCAAACACACAACAAGATGACATCAGATGGCTAAATGAAGAAAAATATCAAGGTTTTGGAATAGCCCAGTCAAAGTACAGACCTCAACAATATTGAGGTGTTTTGGGCACAGGTTAAGAGAGAACACCCTCAAATGAAATGAAGCAATGTTGCAAAGATTTCTGGGACATAATTTCAGCAACATTATTTGAGAGACTACTTCAGAAATATATATTTCAAGTTACTGCTGCTAATGGTGGTTCTACATGTTACTGAATTATAGGGTGTACTTACATTCGGGTCCATGAGTATTTAGACAGTATCACAATTGTCAGAATTCTGCCTCTGTACACTACCAAAATGGATTTGAAATGAAGCATATCAAGATATGATTGACCCTCTAAATGTTTGTATTAGCTTCCAGAGAGTCACTGACCAAAAATGGAAGAACAAGCCTTTGTTAAAAAAATGACTGCAATTCCTACAAATTACTATGGTTAAAACTCTTGAATTGTCTGCAAATCAGTCACATAGTGTATAGAGGGCTTCAAATCCAGCGTGGGATACATGGGAATGTACAATTATGAAATTGTGGGGAGACAAAAGTATGAAATTGTGTCCCTGTACAATCACATAGGAACCAGATGATTTTTAATCACCAGGTTTCTGAATTTTGGTGTACTTTATGAGAAAACGTACCTACATATTCAACTCTACAGTGGGCTATTTTTGTTGTCTTTATCATCACGGTCACCTGTTTAGAGGTTCATTGATCTGATAATGGCTTTAGTACTGTTCAAGATATTGTATGCTAGTATGGATTTTTTGGTAGAGAGTTGGTTTATAATCAAGTATTATGCTATTATAAGTGCTCTTACAGCATGTCTGAACGGTCACTTGAATTAGGTTATAAATGTCAATTTGGACCTAATGTCAGTTTTGAAATTTTGAAATAAAAATCTCTTTGCTACCAATAAAAACTCACATTATTGTACAGATTTGAATATAATAAGTCTAACATTTAAATAGTTCACAAAATAATTAAGGGATGAGGGTGTCTTTTACATCTAATAGGCTCCTTGGGCTCTAAAGAGAACCCCATGCAAAAAGCATTATTTTTGCATGCAGACCCACTTATCTCATCTCTCCAGGCTCATTTTTAAACTTTTTAGATGACTCTTGGTTTCTTTTTTGAAGCTAATGACTGCTTACAGCATGCAACATAACCTTTATCTATAAATCTGTTCTCCATAATAATGGTTTTCACTTTATTTGGGCTGCTTGCTGAGTCAAATGCTAGCTATTTCAAGCATTTTAAGCCATAATGATCTAACCATTTTCCACCACACTTTCTCTCAGCCTTGCAATGCCAAATGTCTTATGAACAGAATTATAATACTTAAAAAAATAAGAAATGAGATTACGGACCTACAGAATGCCTCTTTTTGTGGGCTACCCTAGTAAGGATAACACCCACTGTATATAGCGTCTGGAGGTTTTGCCTAAACTATCAAATCCCAAATCAGACTTAAGATTTTGAAGTTTGAATTGACCAAATCTACTGACTTTTTTTAGTGACTGACAGCACTCCAGGTCCACCCTTACACCACCAGCCTTGTATGGGTATAATACAGTATGTTCCCAGATGGAAGACAGAGGCTGCATGCTTGCAGTAGCAATGAAACTTTTGTTAATGAGAAATAATTATCATAGCATATTTCCCATACTCTAATATAATAGTCAATATTTAATAAAAGGATTATGTACTGGATCATGTGTGTAAAACTTGATGAGCATATCTAAATGGTTCTGTATTGTGCTGACCAAAAAAACAACAACTTATTTTTCTTCAGCAAGTCTGATTAAATGGGATGATTCTAAAATATTACCCCATGCTGAGTACTTACAGTATGCTCAAAATAGAGACTCAACACTAATATGCATGTACGGACACACACTGACTTGGCCATTTTGTCCATTTCCACTACAACCGTGTCTTTGAGCTTTCATCCCAAGGACTCCAACCCCAAAGGACACAACCGCGCTGTCGGTGGTCGTTAGAACTAAATATCAAATGGATAATGGCGGACGCATGTAACCGAGTATCAGACCTACCTTTCCGACGCTGGAAATTTGTAGGCAATGACAAGATCGCCATGGCACTCGGTTAAGTGCTTGATATTCGCCTGCCATCCATCACCCTGTCGCCATTTTGCCTTTAAATTCCGCAGGTTGAACTACAAACTCCGAGAGGGGTGTCCCGGAAAATCACGACGTCTGCTTACAACGACCTGGAAATCTCACGTCCTTGTAAAACTAACACAGCGAATAGGAAGGTGTATTAATTCTAATAGTTATAGTATCTGTTTGCAGAACGTTGTCTTGTTTAAAGGTCGCGGTGTTTAGTTTTAAAAGGATCCCCTCCACGGAATATGGATTATTCCCAAAAAAAGAGGCTAAGGTTAATACATTCCTGAGCGAACTTGCTGCTCAGAGTTATGGTAATGTAGAGACTAAAAACACCTGCATATGATAAACACACCTCATCATGTAAAAAATAAATTTTAAATCTGAAGTATTTCAGAAGTATCTTACTTTAAGTTAAAATTTCTATTTTAATGATTAAAAAAGAGTTTGTTTTGAGTTTTGTACGCTGTCGTCATGTCTATAATGTGTATTTAATGGTATACGCCACACTGACATTTATTTATTGATTTATTTAATATTGCAATGTGTTTTATATTATTTAAAAGAACGTACAGAAACTCCAGAAAGAGTGACAACAGGTTACAACAAAACCGTTAATATAAATGAAGACATTTTGCTTTATTAATATATGCAAATCTGTAATCAGTTACCTTTATAGATTTATAAAGACATACAAAAACAGGCAGGTTAAGTATGTATGTATATGTGCCTTACGATGGACATTCTACCCATTCTGCATATTCTTACTGTGTTACTGAAGAACGAGTGAATGAATTTCAAAAGAAGGTGCAATAAAGAGTTCACATAAAAGGTGCTGGAGCTTAGATAACAAAACATGAGGGCAAGGCTTACTAATTAACTTCATATCAGATGTTAGTCATTAACAGACAATAACAACACTGAGTTAGAAGTGTCCATGCAGTATGTACCCTTCAAATGAAATATAAATAGCAGGGGAAGCAGTGTATATAGAGATAAATAAGTTGTGTAAATATTCCCTATAAGGCTCCAATGAAGTCCATAGAGCAAAGTCTGTGCTTCAGTTCTCTAAGAAAGAACGTTTCCATACTTAGCATTCTATCACTTCTATTACAATTGAAAATAACTGTGAGAGTGAAAAGCGTAACCCTGAAGGCACAGGATCTCATACTGCTTTGTTAATGACACATTTTTTTTTATCATCTGTCCCACAGAACAAGCCAATTTTAAACTTAATTATAATTCTATGGTTTTCATAACTGAGACAATTGAATGTATATTGATGTTCTGTCTGATGTTGTCACTTTTCTTAGATCAGAATCCACTTACAAAATCAGCAACACCGTTTAATCCACTAATACCTCAAAAAAAAAGTAAATACATAAACTTGATTATGGACTCAGGGGACAGAAATATTCTGTAACCTGACGTTCTGAGCTTTTGTAAATTGCCCTGAAAATGAATGTTTCTTTTAAGACAATGCTCCAACAAGCTTGTTGATTGTTGGCACAGGAGCACTGATAATAAAAGTTTTATTTGTACATAACTTTAACACAATTTAATTAAAGTACAATGTGCATCACAGTGTGGGCATTAATTAAAGATAGACAGGACAATAAAATAATAAAAACATTTAAGGCCTACCATATGTCAGATTGTTGCAGGGGAGTGGGGTTCAGATAAAACAGTCAGTCTAATCTTGTGGGTTTGGATTTCTAACAAGTTTTAAAACCTGCTGCTAAATTCTGGAATCTGACTGAACTGATAGTTTTAACAAATCTTCTATAACAGCATGGCAAGTACATTTCTTGCTGCAAAGTTGATGTTAAAACACTCATTTTAATAGGCAGTCGTTTCTATAGTACCAAATAATTCACTGGACCTAATTTACTAGTGGATGCACTACGGAGTCAAAAGGTAATAATAAGCAAGTATTTATACTCCTGTCAATAAAAAGACTGTAAACTTTGATGTCTTTTTAAGGAGACAGTTATTCAATATACAGTATATGGAAGCAATTCTAACACTCAGTAAGTAGTCTAGCATGGGAATGTCTCATACATGTATTTATTTTTATAGTTATATTCTGTAGTGATTGAGGAATCAGTCAGTGAGGCCTGTAAGGTCAGTGGGTTAGTGGAAAAAATAAACATGCATTTTCTTCTTAGGGACTGCAACTCGTCCATTGTGATTTCAAATGCATAATCTTGCTATGTTTGATCACATTCAAAGAGATTCTATTATGTCTTTTCTATGATAACAACAAAATTGACATTAGCAGCATGAAATAATTCTTTTAATGGCCAGACCTGCCAGATTTGAGTCTGATATAACAGGAGAGAATCTTAAACCATTTCTTATGCTGTTTGTGCTTGGCACTGCTAGTTATCATCTGCAATTTATTCCCTACCTTGGGCTACAGTGGGGCCACTTTTCTCATTTTCACTGGCTTGCTTTTTTTTTTTTTTGATCCTGTGCATTGCAGACTAAGCGTCTCCCTGAAGCTATAGTGTTGGAACATCATCACAGAAAAATGTGTTATTACTCCACTGCACAAACTTGAATAACAGGGCATAAAAAATGACACATAGGTCACAATACACCAGAGGAAGTTTGACTTTAATAGAGAGGACACATCTCTCATGTGTCTCCAGCACCACATTCTTTACACATTAATGGAAGGTGCTTTGCTTTATCGGTTGCTTCAAGGTATCTCAGCCAAGTTCACACGTTCAAGGAAGCTTCGATAATGCGCAACCTGTATGTGGATGATTCGCATGGAGCTGAAATCTGCAAATCTGGAGCTAGGCCAGTAATGCTGGTAAGAGCACTGAATCTAAACCAACAACTCTTGCCTGGATTTGGTAATTGTACTTTATATCCAACGCTATGGCCAGGACTATGATGGATGTGTCTATATATAAATCTAGGCAGAAACTCTAATGTAGACATCAAAAGATTCTATTGTAGTAGGCAAAATGTGTTGAGAAACAGAACATTTCAGACAAAAGTTCATCGTCAACTTTATAATACATGCTCTTGAGGCTGAGGAGGTCAAAAAAGTTGATGTTCAATTTTAATGCATAAAATCTCTTCAAAGGGTTTCCATAGTTACAAGTAGAATATTCCTTTCTCCATAGTACTGCTGACTCTATAGCTAGCCTGGGATGATCTAGTAGTGGTGGTGTGTCAGTTACTGTCAAAATATCTGATGCCTTGGAGGTCTTTTTTCTGTGTGTCTGGAATTGCACTTGTTTTTAGGCTAGGTGGTTATACTCATGCAAGTCCAAAAAGGCAACTACAACTACATGTTACAGCCTTGTCCTGAGCATTTACGATGATGTAGAAAAGTTATGTACATGTTCATAATTTACATATTTTGTCCAAGATTTTACTATGTAGAAGCAAAAAGATTTTCTATATAAAAAGAATATCTGTATTCTCTATGGCCAAAAGTTTGTAGAAACCTGACCACATGCTTTTTTTAAACTGTCACCCCTGTCACTGTTATAATAAGCTCCAATGATCTGGAAAGACTTAGCACAAGATTCTGGAGCATGACTGCTGAGATTATTAGTGAGGTCAGGCACTGATGTCAGACAAGGCCTGGGGCACAGTTTATCTCAAGTAAACTTCTCAAGGAATTTTCAATGTGCACAGTGGTATTGTCATGCACGTTACGGAAACTGGTGCTACCAACTTTTTCTTTTTCTTGTCCACATATTTATGGTCATATCATGTACTGTTATGTGTGAGTACTCAATAAAATATTGATTTATTTTCATCTACTTCTAGGATTAAACACTTTGTTTAACTGATAGATTTTAAATTATTTTTTCTTTTGAATTCTTGTATTTTACAGTGCAAAGCATTTGACTTGATTATTCTATTTAGCTCCTAGAGAGGAGTCAAGGTAATGTTGTCTCAGTGGCTCAGGCGTTCAAACCCCATAACTGCCAAGATGCCACTTTTGGGCCTTTGAGCAAGGCGTTTAACCCTCTCTAGTACAGGTGTATTGTGTGATTGTTCACCCTTTGCTCTAACCCAACTTCCTAACAAGCTGGGATATGAAAATAATTTGATTTTGCTGTAACATATATGTTGTGAATAAAATCATGTCTTTTTTTTTTTTACATGGGGCAGAATGGTGGGTAGTGTTGGTTCTTCATAGCTCCAGGGTCCTTGGTTCAATCTAGAGTTTAGCTTACTGTCTTTGTGGAGTTTCTCTGCATGTTCACCCCCTGTCCATGTGGTTTTCCTTCAGGTTATGTGTTTTCTTCACACTATCCAACAAACATGGCTGTAGGTAGACTGCCCAGTCTTTTGCTCAAAGATCCCAGGTGAATTCTGGCTCTGGCTCTGACCATCATAAACCTGTTCTATATGAATGAATGACTTTCACAGTCAGTTGTAACTGATACATGATTAAACTCAAATTTTCATCAACATATATTGAGATATTTATGTTTCTTTATTGTTAGTGGCTAACAAATAACTGTAGCTAAATAGCGATCAACGTTCTGCTAACATGCACAAAAGTGGACATTTAGCCAAAAATAACTTTACTATCTAGGAAAAAAATGGCATTATTTTCATGCCAGGTTAAATGTAAACTTGAGTACCTAATGACATCTGACCAAAATTTAAATAAATTTCTATTGCATTTATTAATTGAAAACATAAACATAACCTCATTAGAGAAACAGCAGTAAATGCTCGCATGCTTGAAATGTTAATTTATCCAAAGCACCTCAATGAAGAAGAACATGTTTGGAATACCACCTAATTTTGTGAAGCTAATGCATGACTTTATTGCATTTACTTTTTCCTAACTTAAGTATTTTGGATTTTGAGGGGTGTGAGGGGTGTTTAAAGATCTTTTATTTTTTTAAATAACATTTATTAACCTACCCCAAACCTCCTGTTTCATATTTCTCAGGTGCTCATAACCTGAAAATTAGATGGCACACAACTTCATAGTTTGAGTGTCATGATGATAGGCTTAAAAATGAGAGTAACCAAAAGACTAAACAATAAAGACTAAAAATACACATTCAGTGCCAAAATCAACACTGCCAGTGGATTTTGTACCCACACTCATTTGTTCACGAAACAGGTCCAGTCTACTTCAACTCTTCAAACCTGTTTGACTCAAATATTCAAGCATTTATTTTGATGAGAATGTACATGAATTCACTAGATGTTTGCTGAGTTGAGACCTTTTTGGCTTAATGCAGTGGACAGCAGAGCCACAAGGTGGCAGGATGTCCTCCAGTTAACCTCTAGTGTAGTCCAGCATGGAGCTGCAACCTATATGAATGAAACAGTTTCAAGTTACAACTCAGGAGATCTGCAGGGTCACTGTCTGTCTGTCTGTCTGTCTATCTAACTACAGTGGATACTGTATACTTAGCTGGCTAGAGAGAAGAGAGTGAGACAGAGAGAGAGAGAGAGCGAGATCTATCAGAACAATAGACAATGGACTCTTCTTTGTGGTCAGGAAAGCCAGTCCACTCACCTGACACAGACAGAATGAGAAGGAGCTTCTTCCTGCAGGCCATTCAGGCCCTCAGCCAGGACAACACTTAAAGCTTGCACTTTAGTGCACGTGTCTTCTCTACATACACTACCTCTACTGGATTTTTACACAGCGTATAATGCATATATGCACTATGAACTTAACAGACACCTGCATTTTATACATAATATTATATATATATATATATATATATATATAGTATAATTGTGAATTAATTGTGAATTAATTGTTTGTTTGGTCAATTAATTTGGATCCAATTAATAATAAACGTTTATTTACTTTATTTATACTTATCAATTCCTTCAGCATGAATTAAAGGATCTTTAAATATGTAATTATTGCTACATATGAAATAAAGAATTAACATACCAACTTATATATAATGATTTTATTTGAACTTGATCATTCTCATTTGTGTATCCTTATTATTGTGTATCCTTTCATCTTATCTTATTTGTGTGTGTATATACTTATATACAGTACTGTGCAAAAGTCTTAGGCACCATATTATCTGTAGTACAAATTTTGTTATATAAGTTTAGGATGT
>JAOTRN010000017.1:16431032-16443968 GCA_028566695.1 Bagroides melapterus
ACACACACACACACACACAGTCTTGTCACATGGAGAAAAGCTGAAGGCAAGCAGCTGAAGGTGATGTCATCATTTAAATGAGGTGAAAACGACACACGTGCATAACACCTTCAGCTTCACCCTATGTCTGCTCCTATAATCCTTCCTTTTCCTCTCTCTTTCTCTCTTACAGTATTACGGCTCATTTTTCACTCTATCGTGTATCTCCATCATCCACTTCCATACATGTCTGTCTGTCTCCATCTGGCATGTTAATTAACATGAACCCAGCTGTGATCTCGTGCCAACCTGCTGGTTTGTTTCTTATCCTCATCTGCTCCGATACTCACCCACCTTATCTCCGTCTACTGCCGGAGAATAGATGCTTTGTTCTTTCAAGATTACCTCTCCAATCCATTTAACACACATACACACACTCACACAGTCTGTCATCATTGTGAGCAGTATAAAGATACAAAAAAGTAGTAACTTTTTATGTATCTAGTGAATAAAAATCCAAAATTCAGACAGCTCAGGCCATACTTTGGCCCTCTAAGCTTCCCGAAGGCACAGTGATGAAGGGAACAGATGGAAGTGATCAAAGCGAAGAGGGTGATTAAAACACGCTCTACACACTCCTTAGATAAGGTGGCTGAGAGACTCCTCTCTAAAAGAGAGCATTCCTAAAGAGACTCCCTCCTGCAAACATCACATTCCACAACACTGTCCAACGTCATCACGTCTCTCACAATGTCAGTTTTCGTTCAAGAGCCCGTGACCGAAAGCGAGCAACAAAGGATCCAAATCTACATCTGCATCCGGATTTCTGTAAAGCTGCTTTGTCTACTGTTAAAAGTGCTTTAAATGTTCCATGTAAAAAAATATATATACATATATATATTTTCCATTAAATTTATATACAGAATATACATACAGAATTTTATACAAAATATATATCAAATAATAGATATACAGTAATACATGCCATATATAATATTTATAAATAATATGTTCTTTGTATTAAATATTTAAAGGTTTTCAGGTTTTATCCGTTTTATTAGGTACTATAGGTACTAATGCTCTCCTCTAAGCATGTTCAGCTTCCCAATATTATTACACGACCTACATTTTGAAAAGATGTAGTGGCTTCACTTGTGTCAGAGGAAACGTGTTAGCCTTCGTCCTTCCACATTGGAAGCTGTTGCAATAAAAGATAGCAATAAGAGAGGATAAGGGAACTGATAGGAAATTGATTGATTCACTGATTCATACAAACCGATTCAATGATTCATTATAGTGGCTCCGGAGTCTGTCCAGGGAATTATGTGGTGAATGATGGAAATGATATATAGATGAATTAGAAGAAAGAAAGTAAAAAATCCACAATTTGTAAAACCCATGATGGTGAATCATTTTAAACCAATTCAACACTGTGATGGAGCTGAATAAAGAAACTGGTTGAAACAGAGACTGTTTCTTAAAAGATTCACCGATACAGTGCTGGCACGGAAACGGAGTAGCAGTGATCTGTGAGGAACGGCAACATAAGAATCAATGGGTTTCTCATCAGAGGAACGTTATCAGTTTAGAATGACTGGTGGAGAAACGTCTGTAAAATTATAGCAACAAGTGCAGTCATCGTAACAGCGTACAGAGTCTGACTCAGAATGTGAGCATTACAGAAGCCTGCCGTCTGTCAGCGTGAGTGATTAGGCTGTTAGGCATAAAGTGTATGAGCAGTACATACACACGCTCACTGCCAGGTGTTCAGTTTCACTTAATTGCACAGCAAAGACAAAGAGACTGGAGGGAAGCCAGGGACCTGTAGGTTCACCCTCACACAGCTGGGCCTTCCTCTGCATTAGTAAAGAGAAAGCGTGGCCCAAAGACAGAGAGAGAGAGAGAGAGAGAGAGAGAGAGAGAGAGAGAGCAAGCACACAGAGGGACAGGAAGCCATTCATTTAAGCGGTGCAGTGAAAAATGAAAACGAATGGGTGCAAGTGTGGAGGTGATGTGTGGCAGAGTGTGCATGTGTGACAGCGAGTGGGAGGGGGCTGGACTCACCAACACTTTTCACATGAGGATGTTAGTTTAGTGCGGATGTGGGGGCAAACTGTGACACCTTGCAGCTGCTGTGTGTGTGTGTGTGTGTGTGTGTGTGTGTAATGCTTCTGAACAGAAAGTAAGCTGAAAACATGACTAACCTGCCTTTCACAGTTTATTAGTTTCACAGAGCCTCCTCAAGACTCATCATGCTATGATGTTAAACAGTACGGGCAGAATTCAACAGAATTCTGCAGTTTTTTCAGCTCCGACATTTCTACATCCTGTTTCCTGTCCTCTTTCTGCTTACCCAAAGAGCACTGGGTTCCTAGGCATGCCCATTAAGTTAGAGACATGCTAGCAATCAGGGATAAAATGACAACATCCTGCAGAAGCATCAAAACACCAGATAGCAGTCCATTATGTGTGTGCATGCCTGCATGCATGTGTGTGTACTGTAGGTGTATGTATGTGTCTGTTTGCATGTTTTTAACTGAAGGTTCTCACATTGACAACGCTGAAAAAAATGAAATGAACACATTATTTTGTTGGCGCAATCCTACAGAACTAGAAATCTTCTAAACATCCACCCATTTTGTGACTAAAGGTGTGTTCATCATGTTTATACTGGGTGCCAAGCATTCAATGTTTCATTCTAGTGAAGAAATATTGTGGGAGAAGTTTCAAAGACAAACAGACTTTCAGCATAATAAATAACTCCCTAATTCAATACAGCGTGCTAAATAATCTATTGCTCAGTACACCATGCTAAATAAACAGTATTAAATTACTGCTGCTAGTACATGCTGCTATTATACAACTACACGACTCCTTCACAGACTCTTCATCTCTCTAGAGATCAGCTTCAGGTGGAATCAAAACCAATAATCTCCAGACCGCCGAGTCACCTCTGTTCTGACTCCAGAGCTTGCTCCAAAACAAACAGGGAACAAGGCATTTGAAAAAAAGACAAATGGATCTTCAGACTTCATACAAAGTGCAGTGGCCTGTGCTCTGAGTGCTCTCCACAAATTCCTCCCAATCCGGATGGTGAAGCATGCTGGACACTTTAAGCACAGCGGTTGCACAAGGCAAGAGAACACATTGACAATAATAACAGCTAGTGGGAGACACGAGTAACTGACAGAGACCGAGTGATGTAGAAAGACAGGAAACCATTCAAATGTGGGTAACCATGCAAGTAACTATTAAAACAAATGTGCATATGTGGTGGCGTGTGTGTGTGTGTGTGTGTGTGTGTGTGTGTGTGTGTGTGTGTGTGCGTGAGTGACGGCGAGAGAGAGAGAGAGATAGATAGAGAGAGAGAGAGAGAGAGAGAGAGAGGGAGTGTGAAAGAGAGAGAGAGAGAGAGAAAGAGAAAAGTGAAAGATAGAGATTTGAGTCATGACATCACATCCCTAGTGGAGCATTTCTAATTCAGAAAGCTCACACATATCCAAAAAGAGACCAACTCATTCAGTAATGTAGCATGTGGGACACATGATTAATAAAAGTTTTAAGTCATAACATGCAAAATAATCTGCACACTCGATAACCGAGCATAAACGATGCTACTTATTCAGAATCGAATCAGGGATTAAAATGATCAAACGATCAAAATGCCTCTGTTAAGTTTTGCTGGCTGTGTGTAGCTCAGTAACACAGTGCTGATTATTTCATGGGTTCGAGTACATTAGTGAGAGGATCGGCCCTGGGGACTGCCAGTAATCCTATAGCCTCTTCTAGGCTTTCGGCCTTGGCTTTGGAGGCTTTAAATCGGCACGCCACGGAACTGTTTACCTCCTGAAGGATCTGCTGCATCTGTTACTAAAGGCCTGTGGTGCCTGAACTCACGAAACCTGACCCTGGATTTAGGAGGTGCACACGGTACCACAGAAGGACAGTGTGTGTTTTTTGCGTCTGTGTGTGTGTTCAGATAACCACATCTGTGCCTATATCTCAGGTAGGTGGCATTAATGCCAAGGCCCCTAGCTAACTTCCCCACATGTCCTTGAGAGATTGAAAAGCCTGACCTTTATGTCCATCCCTGATTCAGCTCCATCCCTAATTCCATCCTCGCCTTAAGCTTCATCCCTCATTCCATCCTGAACTTCAGCTTCATCCTTGACACCAAACTGTCCTTCAGCTCCATCTCTGATTCCACTCTGACCTTCAGCTCTGCCCCACTTTTAACCACTTTAAGCGAGATATGCGAACTACCTTTGTCAAGCACACAGGCAAACAAGGCTTGGAATCCCTTGGCTCTTATTCATGACGGAGCAGAGTTTCACCATCACGTCGCAAGTACCATGTCACAGAGTTCACTTTAATTATATCTGCTTTATACACTGCAATGCTCATATGGTAATTCTCTATGTAAGTCTACATGAACCTGTGCTTAATGCAATCCCCGGGCTGCCAGCTGCTCTGCTATACTCTTAAGGAATGTATCTTGGGTGGAAGTCGTTCTGGATGAAAGAATAAATTAATAACTGTAATGTCACTGGAGTGAGTGAATGCACAAAAGAGGAATGAAGAACTCCTGAACCCATTCCAAAACAAATAGTCAGAGATGAAGGAGGAAACCATGTGAAAACACAAATAATGTTGTGTAAAGCTCAGCCACACAATCACAGTCGAACGTGTCAAGAACAAACAGTTTCACATGACATGCAAGTGTGGTCCGGGTCATCAATCCCCAGAGGAAGGAAATCGCTTGCGGCATGCGATCTGTCTGTTTAGCGAGACAATGCTACGGAAAACATCAAACTACAATAACATGAACTGAGACTAATGTGACAAACTGAATTAATGGAATTTGTGCCTTCTGAGAATTTCACAACATCCCAGCAGTGTTCAGTCATGAGAGGTCACTGGCCTCCTTTGGGAGACTATTGTGTTTAACCTTAACCCCAGTTGCCAGGCGTCCTGAAGAGGAATAAGTATACGGGAATGGAAAACTTGGAAAGGAAAAAAAAATTGGAAAGGAAACACCCAGCTACAAAAGGCCTTGTAGGAACATAGATGAAACTTTACCCTTACTCCAAATATCTTCAATCAGCCAAGATATGTTTGCTGTCCAAAATATGCCTCATTAGTTTGAGGACCTGCGACTTGAATGTTGCAAGCAACTGCAATTACTGTATTCTATTGTGGTAAATGATACTGCAAACTTTGGCTTGGTTTTGGCTATTTTTAAAACAAGAAGAAGAAGAAACAAGGAATCAGATCTGTTGTCAAAAGTGGAGATTTAGTCAATTCACTTCAATTTTATTTATATAGCACTTTTAACAATGCACATTATCACAAAGCAGCTTTACATGAATACAACAATGACTAGAGTCACTTCATGGTATTGAAGTATAACATAAACCAGGAAGGCCCCTTATATTTTCCTGCCTGGGCCTCCAGCAGACCCTGGAATCAAGTCTCTCGCAGCTTTGCAGATTGTGTGTTTGAATATGTATCTTATATATAAGGCTGAGAAAGCTTCTGTTATCAAATATCCATGATCAAATGCCAGGCTTAAATTAAACCGCTCTGGATGTGTGGGTACACTAAGGGTTATCCCTAGACTTTTGTTCTTTAGTTTCCAAATCTAACATTTGAATCAGAACGCACAATAATATATCACAGTCTACCAAATACCTGAGACTTGGCACATGCTGAGTGGAACAGCCTTATCTGTCAGAGTATGTAGACAAAACTCACATGGGGGAGAGCACTAGCACGCCATAATCCCTACTGTACACAGTGTGCTAAGTGTTCTTTCCTACAAAACAATGACAGAAATGGCTACAGGGCCATATATGGAAAACGCATGGCTTAAATTGGCCTGAAATCAGGTGGGGGATTTGTGTTCAGCCTTTATACCTGACGTGAAGGCAGCTCTCGTGTGTTTATCATAGTTGAAACCATGGCTAAAAATATTATTAATAGTTACTGCGCCTGTCTTTTCCATGGATGGAGGCGTGGCCTCTATGACTACAAGACCCATGGGAGGATGCATGTCTTCTGTATTATTCATTCCCAGTGGAGGAGGCGTGGTATCTTTGCCCATCAGTCTCACTTATGGAAGCATGGTTTCTGTGCCTGTCATTCCCATCCTTAAAACATTCTCAGATTTAAATATATCTATATGTCCTTCCTTGGAACAAGAGATACACATCACTGATGCACTCTTAAAAAGCTGACCTTAATTTGAATTGGCTTGGTACAAGGTATTTCTGTTGATGCAACATCAGCTCTCATGTCTTACAGTCTGCCAATAAATTAACATTACGTTTCCAGTTATCACTCTTACGCTACTACAAGGAAGCTCTGTAACCAGACATCAGAGTAATGAAAAGAGACAGATAGCTGTTTAAACTCTGATATACCTGCTTACATGTGCACTGAGTAAACCGAGAGCTGGCCTTCGTTCAAGTGTTTGCCTCAATCGCTCAGTGATTTGCAGGTCTTCTGATACACAGCAAGGAAAACCGTAGGCCTGTTGCCAAGCTACAAACACAAACACACCACAGTGGAATCAGAGGAAGAGGAAAGCAAATTCTTTCCACTGCCAACCAAAACCATAGTCTAATCACATTAAAGGTTTTTCTAAAGTCATACCAATGAGTCATGGCATGGACCACACAAACAAGTCGAGCACTGCTAAGTCACAAAGCTCCTGCTAATCCTAAAAGTGACAGCCATCTTATTCAATAATGAAGCACTGTAGGAGATGTGATTAAAGACATGTACAACAAAGCCACAATGACATAACCTGACCTGTGCAAAGCCCTTTGTGTTGTCTATTAGACATTTCTAAACCTCGTCTGGACAAGATATATCAGACAACATAAATCGGAGAATTACTTTGTGGAAAAAAAAAATCTTTCAGGTAATTACCATGGATGGCTTATTACATTAAAATATGAGCTTATTGGAACTGTTGTTTTTGATTGATGTTTTTCACAAAAGAAGAATTTTCAGGTCCAGAAAAAAACAAACGATTAGTTCAGTGACCTATTCTTTTCTGCACAGACAGGAGAATAGAGAGCAATCCTAGCTAGCTAATTACTGAAAGTCTTCTATATTTTATAACAGATTTCTCTATACCATTCTGCTTCCATCTTAAACATAACCGTTTTATCCTGGTCACAGGATGGGATGCTAATCCATCTCTGGGCAGCATGCACACACTGATTCAAACACTTGTTCACACCGAGGGGCAATTTAGGATACCCAATCCACCAACTGGAACGTATTTGGGAGAAAACCTTTTGCAGACACAGGGAGAAACATGTGGAATTCTTCATAGACATTAGCCCAAACTGAGGACAGAACCGATGTGATACAGTATGATAATGTAAAAAAAATGCATGAAATGTTGGCATTACGTATTGTTTCATTTTTTGGAAAACTCCTGTAGGTGAGTTTCGATTTCTGGCTCGTGGATAATAGGTGAAAATATGGACCCTAGTTGTGACAAGAGGAGAATTTTGGTTTTGTAAACGTTCCAGTGTGAGAAGAGTGTTGTCTGCTAATTCTGAAATCTCAGTGCTCATATTAAGAGAGGCCATGCTGTGCAGTAATTGTGCGTGCAAGCAGGGTTTGATATTGTATTTCAATAGCATAGGGCCCACAGCACTCAGGCACATTAAAGGGCTCTCCTCGATCCGCGTGGCTGATAGTGCCTAACGACCGCAGCCATTTTGCCAAGATATACACTCCTTTTTCCTCCTCTTCTTTCTCCCCCACTCTTCTCTGAACAAAACCACCAAATGAGAGCCCCCTCACTCGAGGCCTGCTGCTGTTATTCTTGGGATGTGTGCACACAGGAAAGTTGATGACTTGTCTTTCTTTTTTCTAGCCTAGACTTTTTCCTCTGTAAATTCACTGCTCATATCTTTAGACAACTAGTAGCGATCACTGTGTGTGTGTGTGTGTGTGTGTGTGTGTGTGTGTGTGTGTGTGTGTGTGTGTGACGCACAAGCACAGTCTCCAATTGCAGGCTCTACAGAATAACGGAAACACAAAATTGGATGCCATTTCTTCAGAAAAGGCTCGAGTCAGCACAGCTCCCTGCCAACAAGGCCGTCCAGCGATTACAACATCAATTCATCTGATAGTCGCAGTGAGATCACACACCCGCCTTGTTCTGTTCCTCCACACTCCCCTTTCACTCACAAACCATCCAACGGGTTTATTAACAACCCACCCAGACTGCAGTGTTCAGAACATGTTTTCATTTCACTCCATCAGAGTCAGTTAAAGCTGAATAAGCTGGTTCTTCAATGTCCCACTACACACTAATCTTATTATTAAGATATATTCTAAAACAAAAAAAAGACAGCTTAGACGTTTCTTTATTTATGTTGGAAGATGGTCCACATCCTCCGAAAATGTATTTCTCATTTTAAAAACACAGGAAAGAAGTGTCTATGGATTCAGAGGAAAATGACTGCGTTGTGTGAATTGATGTGAAATTCATTTGACTTCTCAGAGTATTTGGAAAATCAACCTGTCTATTTTTATTGATTTCATTGACATGTAAGTGCAATTTAAAGTTGTAAAATCATTAACTGTTGTGCTTTGTACCTAGTCTCACGTCAAAGGGTCTATCGTGGTCCCTTTTTATTGATGGATGGGGTTGTGAATGTTTAACAAATCAGAAGTATACAGGTATGTAGGAATCTGTAGGACATACATGTGGTTTGTGCTGCTGATGAACCAAAACTAATGGACAATCTTTTTCACAGACAAAGGATGAATTTTGTACATCTGTCTTTGTTTCCTAAAGAACACAAACTAACTACACTGTTCTCTCATGTTTATTCATTATTCATTAACAAATAGTTCAGCTAAAAATTTAAATCGATTACAATTTATGTGTTTAGTCTCCAAAGTTTGCTTCTTAAGAGTTTAATATTGCTGTGAAGGATTTTTTTGTTATCTAGTTTAGTACTGTGCTAAGCTGGAAGTGTGTATTGCTGATAGATTAACCCGATTAGAGACTGAATCCCTGCTAGAATCTCTCCTCTCACTTCTGCCTATCAAAGAAGCTTTTAGTTCCATGCAGTAAGGATGTGTTTTAAAAGCCCAGTACAACCTAGAACCTAGAACATCCTCCTTTTACAAGAGTCTCACCTCAGGTTTCTCTGTCGGTTCCTCTGTGTTGCTGCTGCGCAGGTTGACGATGTGAACTTCCTGAGGGAGGCTGGTGGTTCCACGGCTTGCACAGCCTGATAGAGCTGTGTAGCTCTTCTGCAGGGCTTGCACGGGGTGACCTTCACCTACAGGTAATAACTCACATGGGCTACGGGACAGTGGACCTGGAACACAAGAATGCACATAGAGAAGATCAGAAACAAATGAGCACTCTGGTGGGGTGTTTGATGAGGGCTTTACTAATCTGATGGAAGACTAGTGGATGCTTCAGTTTGTCCAATATGAACTATCTTGCCGTTTGTTTTGTTGTAAGTCAAGACTGAGAAAAAATCTTAGGGTTTATGATTTATTTATATCCAGATGTGAAATAAATGATTCCACAAAGAAAATCTCAGAGATTGTAGTGATTCTGGGTTTGATTAGTGTATTAACAGCCTGTAACAGATTGTAGCTAGCTTAGATTGCCATGTGCATGTGTTGTTGCAGATCAGCCTATGAGTTATAAAGGAAGTTCACATTTTCAGCCAGACCTGGTAGGATGCTTAGATATGCAGAAAAAATATCTTTGAGTTTGGTTAGTCTGGGACATAAAACTCATATTAATAGTTCAAGTGCAATACTGTCCCAATCTGATTTTGATATGCACAGGATCTGTTTACTGCTTATCGCTGGAAAGCACATGTGCTGGACAGAAAACTCTGTGAAGTTGCATGGACTCCAAATGGGCCAAAGGAGAACAGAAAACCCATCATGTGGGTTATCGAAAGCAAGGATGAAATAACAGTGCTTGGGGACTTTGCTCAACAAGGGTAAACACAAGCGTTGTTTTTCTTGCTTCAACTCCCATGTCACTAATTGATATAGATACCAATAAATAAGCTGAGAGTGTAGACGTGTAGGGAGGGCAGGCATCCAATAGTGTCTCCCACTCGTACTCGGTACTCCCTCTTTATTAGAAAGATTCCCTGACCCAGTTGTCCTCCTCTGTAGCCTCCACTGTCGCATCAACCCGTTTTCCCTTTCTCCCCTTACATGGCTATGTTGACACGCTCTTTATCACTTACAACAGGACTTTACAAGATATCATGCTCCTCTCACGGAGAAACGGAGTGACGACAAGAAGATGTATTGTGCGAACAATCTCGGTATATAGTCTCAAGAAGACTCTGAGCTGCAGACTTGAATCTCAGCACAGAAGGTCATAGGTTAGCAAGGAATGGAACAACTCCTTCTGTATCATACCTCCAATTAAGGGTAGAACTATATGGTCTGGAACGTTGTGTTAGTCATGATCAATGGTAAACAAATCCAGGCTGTCAGATATGTATGGGGTAACAGTAAATCAGCTTCTAAAGCTCCTGTGACTCACTATGGCTTATTTCCGACAATGTCTTAGTTTAGACTCAATGTTCTTGCTACCATTTCAATCAGCTATCACTAAGAGCAATAAATAAACTCAATTTGACTAATGTTTCTGCGCATGAGATTATTATAAAAGAAATATAAGATAATTAAGACTATTTCCCAACACTTGCAGAACTCGTGCCCTAAGGATCATGGGGTGTTTGTCTCATCTCAGCAGCCCTTACAAGCCTGGAGGCGACTGTCAGGCTCAGACAGCCTGAGACTTCAAAAGGGGCATGACATTCTGAAGAAACAAGACACAGCAAGAGAAACAGCAGACTTTGGCTTCTTCACTGGAGCATAACAGTCCACAATCAGAGCCAGGCAGAATTAACATAAAAGATCATGCACGCACAAACAAAAAGAGACCAAGCAGTTCTGGATCATGACTTGGACAATGACTAATGTTTTTATTTTGAAGCGCATTGTTCACATTATAATAATTAGGCTGTACGCTTGCCTTGATGTCTGCAGCCTGGACTTACTCGCAGGAGAAAACAGCATATTTTTTGTAGCTTGTGTACAGTAAGTGAGGAAGGTGCAAGTGTGAATAGTTATCACTGAAAAAAAATTAGCTCAAGCGTCTCACAGGATATGATGCGCCAATGGAAAACTGTGAATGTTTAAAGCTGACACTGTATGACTGACTTTGAATTGCTTTGGACCTAGGAACATAAAAAATTAGCGATTTTGCCTAAGGTTTTCTGGTAGCAAGGTGGTTCTGTTGTGCTGCTACTTTTAAAATGACGTAGCTGCTATATATTAAACTTTAAACAAACAATTAATTTCCATCACATATAAATGCAATACAGTATATTGATCACTTAAGTTACGTGGCTGCTATATAACTTTAGCTAAGTACATTTTCAGGCTCAAATGTTTAAGACACTAGGTTGTTGCTTGGAAGGTCAGGGTTCATGCCCTTGCACCGGCATGCTGCCACTGTTGGGCCCTTGAGCAAGTCCCTTAACACTATCTGCTGTATCATGGCTGACCCTGTGCTCTGACCCGAAAGCTGGGATATGTGAAGAATTTCTCTTTGCTGTAATGTATGTGCCAAAAATAAAGGCTTCACATTAGTTATTTTTGACATTGTGCTTAAAATATCTTAAAAGATCCTCTTCTTTCCCTAGAGTAACTACTAATGAGTGATCACACAATTAAAAGAGCTGATGAAGAATCATGCCTGCATACAGTACACAGTTTCTATAAATACCTGATTTACAGATTAGCCTACTTTACATCATTGTATATATTACCATACACCGTTCCCACATGCACAACTGCAATTATTTACATTATTTGCATTTCTTTTGTTACCGAATATATCTTCAATAATATAATTGCAACCATTTTTCAGGATTTTTATGATTAAAAAATACACTCAAATGTACACACACTTTGACCAGACGTGAGTTTCACCACACAGATGCGCCAAACATAAAATTGCTGAATAACAAATCCATCTGTGAAATCTGCATAGCCTCATTTTATACCCTGTTTTGACTGCAGAGATCTTTGATGAATAAAGGCCATTGTGTATGCCAATTTAATCTTAATGCATCTGTTTATGCTGCATGAACAGTCACAAGGGAGATCCATGCAGACCCTTTCCCTCTTTCTCCTGCATGGAAGGAAGAGAAAAGAAAAATAGTAAATGAAAGGCGATGACCTTTGGAAAACAATGCCGATCCCTTCGGTACAAAAATCTCACTGGAACAGTCTCGCCATCTCCGTCACACACATACACAAGCAGTTTTGTTTTCTAACAGAAGGTCATCTCTACTGGCCCAGTGTTCCTGCATGTCAGAGCCACTCCACAAGCCACACACCAAGCTGCTGGAAGTCCAGAACCCAACCAACCGCAATATACACACCACCGCACCACAGCACCGATCAGAGAAACATTTGGAAGTCGTTAGAGAGAGAAAGAAGGAGAGATTGTGCGTGCGTGTGTATGGCGTCGACTTGGGCACATTCAACGCCTCGTGACTAACAAGATGCATGTGCTCTTCAATGAGTGATCTGAATCAGTATAGAGCCACGGTTTCCTCTCTGTGTATATTGGGATGACAGAAGTGTTTGCAACAAGAGCTCAGAAAGCCTCAGAGCCCACGTTTTTTTCCCTTTCAACATATTCAATCGCTCGTACCGAGCTGAGATCCAGCCCTTTACACAAACAAATTCTCAGATAATTAATCACAATGGCCATTTTGGGCACAAGATCAAGCTAAAGGATTGCTGGCTTGAAGCTCGACATAAAATACATGACTTATAACAGAGTAAAACAATAAGGTTTTATTTTTTTTAAAAACATATTTTACGTATTCTGTGTCTGGACATTGTACTGTCAAGCAG
>JAOTRN010000017.1:16498377-16513874 GCA_028566695.1 Bagroides melapterus
GCCCGTGAGACTGATTATCTCTGCATGCACTGCCTTTCTTCCATTGCGTGATTAAGCTTTGTGTTCTTGTCTTGTTGTCTGTCTTTCAAAAACCCATGGCTGCATTCTTTCTTTGTCAATGTCTTTCTCCTGCTATCAGCTCCCTGTATTTCATGTTTGCTGAGAGTTGTATTAACAGACCATTCACTGCAAACTCTTCCCCAACTTGTTAGGGTTCCCTGCTCTTCTTTCTCCTCTATCCTCTCCTCCTGGACTGCCCTCCTCAAACTCATCAAAACACCAGCCGACCACCAGGCATGAGGTAAATCTCTTTGTCCTTTGCAAATTTAATAGTGGTTCTAGTTAGAATTTTTTTGCTTTGTTACTAACAAGTTAGGATTTATTGCTAGTAAATCATTAGAATGGAAGGAAAAGAATAATCTATGATTTCATTTCACTGAAGTTTGTTTATTTTTTTCCAGTTTGGTCCCTCCCTTCAATGGTTAATGCGATTGTTCCATTACTTTATAATATACATACTTAAAAACTCATTGACAGGGATTTGTATGTTGAATATTGCAATGTCTGATCAAATGTGAGAGAACGTTTGGTAAGAACGTTACTGATTTATACTGTTATGTATGTGTAAACTGGAAATAAACTGAGGTTAAACAGCATTAATTCACATTTTGTATCTGCATGTTGCACAGTTCATAGTTAATTATAAATTAATAACTTGCTTTATAAAGGTTGTCAAATATAGTTTGTCTTTTTTCCACTCTTGCTAAATTAAAAATGGATTGTTATACCAGATTCTGTGACATTTTATATATTGACTTTGTAGGAATGTTGAGTTTATTACAATAATTTGAATTCTAGTTTGTCTCAAGAGCCTGCACAGCCAGCTGCTTAACTGGACTGAGCTGTGACAAAGCTGCTTTTTCACCTGAGCATCTCTCTCTCTCTCTCAAAGCAGTGTCCCAATTTGTCCACCCCGTTGGCGCATATGAGGGAAGATGTGGGGGACCCAGGTGTAGTGGGAGAGTCCTTTGTTCAGCTGCAGACAGTGCCTGGTCAGCAATTCTTCTGAGAGTCTTCGTTCTAACCCATATTTGTAGCCAGAACTGTTTTCACTGGGTTTCTTTCTCATCTTTCACACTTCCTTACCTTCACACTTTTATATAGGGACTAAACCCACAGAAGATGGTGAACTACACAAATCAGGCCAGGACCACAAGTCCAGCATTGCTAAAACGGTACCCCTTCAAATCACATGCAATGTATTTCTCCAATCCTGCTTCTAGGATATGGGACTACAGCTCTAATGCTACCATTGGTATCAACTAGTTTGCTATATTAATCTTATTTGCATTTGACTTTGGTAGGAAATTGTTCTGAAGCATGCAGACTCATGGACAAGCCTGGGCAAGATGGCCTCTCTTGCACCTGCTACCATCCGATCATCCAAAGAGAGTTTTCAACAATTCCGCAAAGCTGCAATGGAGAAGGAAGAACGAGAAAGGGCTCGTAAGCTCCAACTGGAGGCTGGTAGAGAAAGAAGCAGCTCAGACAAGAGCAGGTGAGGTGGAAATGATGTCCCTGCTTCTGTAGCCTTCAGTGTGACTAAAGGAGGCTTCTTTGCTCACTCCTTAATCCTAACACTATTTTATTGTTTACAATACTGAAGTCCATTATTTTGCAGCAGATCAGAATTTATTGGTAATAAATGGCCAAAAGAACAACATATTATACACTTAAACATGGATCTCATAAGATGCGCATTATATCCTTTTAAAGCAACATTCATACTACTTTTATGTGCTTGTGAGTTCTGTCTCTTTGGCTTCTTTTATTATCTGGAACGGTGGTGAATAACATGCAAGACACGGCAAATTCTACACTGTATTCTGGCCACTTTTTAAAACAGTGGATCTTGTGTTCAGTGCAGTTTTTGTGCTTCTGTAGAAAAACTGCTAAGAGATGCACAATCACAAGTCTGTTTGTTATTTGAGCTAGTTGAAGGGCCATTTTGGGTCCCCATTACAGCTCATGTCTTATTTATTTGCTTCCAGACTCTGGTCCCTATGGCTGCAGCCCACTGTGATTGGTTGCATAACAGCAAGATCAGCAGTACAGTATAAAACTACTGACAGTGTTGCTTTTTAATGATTCACAGCCTGATGCAGCAACTTTCTAAAGCCAAACCAGAGATCCAGGCCTCCAGGACAGAGTTGGAGTCCGCAGAGCTTCCCATTATGGCAGCAATCTTGGACCAACCTAAAATACCAGAACCTTCTACTCCTACTCAGTGCTCCGTGGACCTTGACAGAGAGATGGCTCGCAAGAAAGAGCAGGAGAGACGCAGACGGGAAGCTGTAAGTGATATGTTGTGCTGTGGGTTTTTTTTCAGTGAATACCTTTCCACAGACCCCATGTCTAATAGGGAAAATATTTCATGCTTTCTATTGGTGTCTTTATTAAAGCACTGGCGTAATATTTGACCATGTTCTCATTTCCACTTGCTTTCACCCTTCCAAGATCAATCCTCCCACAAATGGTGTTATGCTAGAAAACCCTAACCAAATTTAGTAAGGTTCAGTCCTCTGCATGAGACTGTGGAAAAGGTTTCATTTGTGCAACTGTATTTATAAATTGAATTTAAAGATTGTAATTGCTGTCCAATTGTCAGTTGCTAGCATCTATATATCTACGTAGATCAGTGGCATCCTGTTTTATCCACAAGGGTTTAGTGTGGCTGTTGGTTTTCATTTCAACCAATCAGAAATCAGCTGGAGGTGATCTGATTTAAATGGGTGGAATCCTGATTGGTTGGAATGAAATCCTGCAGCCAAAAAAACCTCTGGAAGAGATTGGAAAACCTGCCTTGTTTTGTTCAGTAATTTGTTATTTGCTACCTGTGTATGTTTAGCTGCAGCAACAATGACATCTTTAAATGAAGGGCTAGTCAGATATATTTATTGGAATTAAGAAACTATTTATGTAGTTAAAATACTTCATGTCCACACTGTCCTTAAATATCAGGGGTATAAATTTCTTTTCCCCAGAGGCCTGGTGTGACTGCAGGCTTTCATTCCAACTAAGCTGGAGTCATAACTGATTTTGCTCATTTTGATTTCAGTTCATCTTGGTGTCCAATCAGCTTATCAAGTGTACCTCCTGTTTGGCTGGCCTGAATGAATGCAGCCACACCAACCACACATACATGTATTTTAAGTGTTTACATGAAACATGTATATTTATATGAACCCAAATTGTTTTTTTTTACCTCCTAAGATGGCTGGAATCATTGACATGACCATGCAGCATGACATCATGGCCACCTTTGAGAAGAACCTCGACTGAAATGACTGTTAAACAAATACATATATGTAAAAACAAACAAACAAACAAAAAAAATACACGCTACCTTTCTGTGAAGAGTAGCTGGTCTCCTCCGCTTCCTGTCAAGTGCCATGAGTCCTGGTGACTGAAACGGGTTCTAGCGTCTCACTAATGGTTTTCTCTATTTACTTTAGCACATTTATGCTGAAGTGGCTATAGTAAAATTTACAAAGCTATTGAGAAACTGTATAGTGTACAATATAAATGGAGCATGCCATGTAATGGGCTGCTTGTGTATTGAATTGATAATAATTATTAATATTGGTATTTGGATGTTTGCTTAATTTCCAATATTGACATACACACATTGTCACTTGTTCCTTTTGTGAAGGGAAGTAAATGAACTAAAAAAAATGGTGATTGCACATCAAATACTGAGAATGTTTTGCATTCTGTTTTTTTTGTTTTTTTTACTGAAAATGGTGTCCGTTGTTGCGTTCATATCCTAAGACACAATGAAACTGGACTTGCACTGATTTTTGATGAAACTGTGATGAGTGAGTCTATAATGCAGCAGATTAGAAATACACTATGTGCTTTGATGTGTATATTTGTGAACTTCAAATAAGTTTTCAAAACATTTAACTGTATAGCTGCAACATGATGTCCAGTCTCCACCTACTCATTTTTTTTAGTCACGCGTCTCTACGGCCCTCAGTATTTTACCATAGTAAGATGCATCTGTCCTGTAAACCTTACAAGTTGCAATGATATTCTTGCCAGCATCTATCAATTTCCTAAATGTGGCATGAATTTTGAAGGGGTGTAAATTGTGATTTGTAATCGCAGTATGAACATTGTAAAAACAACTTTGTGGTAATAGTTGCAAAACTTAAAATCTGTTGTGTTTTTACAAATCTGCTTATTGGATTTGCAGAACATACATTTGCTCTCTAATTGTTGCATTTACTAAGTCATCGTAGACAGTAAAGTTAACTACGTCAATTTAAATAATCAGTATTTTGTCTATAGTAGAAGTAATATGCATACAAGTGTGACTTTTGCATATGCTTACCAGTAATGTAATGGTACATCATTCTGTCACAAACAATATATTTTTATTACTGAGAATTGTTTAAGTGAATAATAACGCCAATGTGCCATTCCATTTAAGATACAGAGCAAAAACTTAGTGTTGCTTTAACTGTTCAGGCATTTAAAAAGTCACTGTTTATTGAGTACCAGTCAGGGGTAGTATGCCTAAAGTTTGCCTAGAGTTTTGTGGTCAGTGATTATTCAAGGTGTTGCTGTTTGTCCAGAATTGAAAATGCAACATTTTGTTTTTTTTTCCATCCTGATGCTTGTGGCCATTCCTCAACCGACTTCCTTCTGTCCATCACTCAAGCACTTTATTCAGCATCCTGGCAGACCTGAAGTGAATGATTTGAGGTGGTTTCACAGTGACCATATTCCAGTAAATAAAAAAAACCTCAAACAAATAAAAAAAAAAATATTTTCATTTAAATGTGTTGCCTCTACTTTTTAGGGATGATGTCAGATTTTCAGTGCCATAATCTGTAATGTGTGCGTGATTTCAAATACTGCAAATGTAAAACGTGGCAACAAGCAACAGTCTGCAGTGTTTATACTGATTTGCTTCTTTAATCCACTTTGTCCAAAATGCAGGTGTGAGATGGGAACCCACCATGGAATGTACCTGTCCAATAGTTTTCCACATTATAATCAATTTCAGTTATATTGGGTTGTTAAAAATAGACATTGTCACCAAGCAATTACCCATTTAACACTTAAGTTTTGTTCACAGTGTCTTAGTGTAATCTGCAATAATAAATGATCCACTTGCTAAGATCACTCACTTTCAGTAACCGCTTCATCCTGGTCAGTGTTAGTGTTGTGGTGGATATGGAGCCTATCGCAGTACAGTCTGGACAGAATGGCTGCCAGTCTGTCACAGGGCACCATGCACATACATATTCACAAGTAGGGGCAATTTGTCTCAGACAGTCCAGGGGAGGGGTGT
Source organism: Bagroides melapterus (assembly GCA_028566695.1). Lineage (NCBI taxonomy): Eukaryota > Metazoa > Chordata > Actinopteri > Siluriformes > Bagridae > Bagroides > Bagroides melapterus. The sequence goes on from JAOTRN010000017.1 coordinate 16,503,740, forward strand.
ATACACATAGTTGAAAAGTTTAGGTAGAAATATATAGATTCTCTACATCCTTTGAGGGACCCTCGGGGGTTCTCAGACCCAGGTTTGACCTTTAATAAGCTAAAATATTATGGTAATGAAATCTAAGGCATATGTTTATCACAATACAAAATGTCAGACAATGGAAATTAGGTAATTAAACCTTCAGAGAAACTCGTAGTCAAAACAGAACGCTGAGGGAGTTGTAGGTTTTAGCTTGCTTCCTGCGTAGAAAAAAATTCCGACTCGTTCATGTGTAGGAATCGATTCTCCCGATTCACCTAAAAGATCCGAATGTGTTTAAAAGGTTCAGCTCGTGAATTGCTCATCACGCCTTGCTCACGGGGCTGCTGTTAGGTTTACTATCATGTAGGCTGGTGTCGCTCTCGCAACCCAAAGCACTCGGAAACACCAGCAGAATCGACGCGGGATGCGAAGATGGCGAGGATCTTCGGGCGCGTGCTGCTGCTGTCGGTGCGGCTCGTGGTGAAGCTCCGCGCTGCGGGCTACTGGGCACTCATCTACGGATGTTGCGGCCTGTGCGCGCTCCTGGCGCTTCTCCGCCTCTGCTGGAACGTGCTCATGAGGCCGACCGCGACCTTCCGGTGGACTGTGCGTGAGACCCCGCCGCCCTGCCTCAACGACACGTCCTTGGGAACGCACTGCTACGTCAGGATCAAGGTGAGCGCGCGGGAATTTCGGGGACAACGCATGAAACAGAACATAGACATTTAGTTCTTAGCTCTAGTTTGATTGTTTTCTTGTACTTGATTTAACTCATTAGCAAACACTTTAGGGGGTATGGATGTGTTACAAAAATGGAGCACTAAAGCTGGAACAAGTTAAGGGCGTGACATAACCTGGGCATTGTGTCCTTTAGGAAAGACACATGATGTAGGAACAACATCACTCAGAAACACACCTCCACATGTGTTTACCTATGATTTACTAATTACCTCCCAGTTAAAGTCCCAGATTTTTACAGCTCAGAAGTTTAATGCTCATTCTAGTTTTCCTCTCATTTACCACCCCATCCATACCATCCTGATCCATACCATCAGTGCAATGTCAATCTCTTTTTTTTCCCCACCTGCTGTAATAGTACATTCAATCATCCATCCCTTTTCATTAACCGCGTTATTCTGGTCAGGGTCACGGTGGATCTGGAGCTTCTACCAGAAACACTGGGTGTACGGTGGGAGTACAGCCAGTCCATCTAGTCTACACATTCACTTAGAGGCAATTTAGCTTAACTAATCTAACTACCAAAATGTTTTTAAAAGGTGGGAAGTAAACCCACATGGACACGTAGTAATTCCATGCAGTAATTCAAGCTCAGTGATCCTGCAGCTGTGAGACAGCAGTGCTGTGCTGCACTGTGTTCAATCAGGGAAAACTTTAACAAGGTGTATGTTCCCAGGTCTTGATCTGAGGACTCATAAGCTCAATGAAAACATTCTTCATAAATTGTGTTAGAAAAGGGAAACCTTGTTCTCTGCACAGCTCCTGTGGCCCTCCAGGCCCACTAGCAAAGTTGTGGATCAGCATGTTTCTATTTAGTGCTATGACTGTGTCGTTCTGAGGTCTACACATGAGCACTGTTTGGCAAGGTTTAGACACTGACGTACCCTCTAAACCTGGTTATGAGCTGATGAGTTAAATTCTCCAAATTCAATAGAATAGCTAACCTTAGGAATCTTTTTACCTCTCTGTTTGCTCATGTTTTGGATACACACCTTGTGATTCTTACCACACTTTTCGAACCAAATTTCATCACTATTAAGGGACAATAGTTAAATCTTTATATTTAAAGACTTAAATATATTTAAACTCGCCACTCTGAGATCCTAATGGGATGCTAAATTAAAGGCAGGTGAACTTGCAGGGTAAATTATTTATTAGGCTAATTATGCCTATAAATAAAAGACACATATACAGTGCATCCAGAGCAAACTATATGGGTTTCTAGATTCTAGTAGCTATGTATTTTTCATTCCCATTGCCTACTTTAAAAAAATACTTAAATATAAGGGGTTAAAAACTTTTCACAAGCATTCTATGAATATTCACTATGCTAATACAAACCCATTCTTGTTAAATCTGTGTTATTCACACACAGATGTGCTGAATTATGGTGTTGCCAAACCAAGCAAATCCCCGTTGCGTTGCTTGGTGTCAGCAGTACAGTCAGTGAACTCATAACTACTCCCTTGGAAGACAATAAAACATTTGCCATTGATAATTTCTGAAGCTGGTGTACAGGACACTATAAAACTCTTTATAGCTCGATAAAATGGGTCGCGTGTGTGTGCTAGGTAGTGTGAGAATGAGCTTGACATTAGCCTCTCAGATGGAGGTCACTGCATGTGGTTAATTCTTTCAAATGTGATCGATTGCTTTGTGGTTCCAGGAGTCTGGCCTCAGATTTCACTACGTAGCTGCGGGCGAGCGGGGTAAACCACTCATGCTGTTCCTGCATGGATTCCCCGAGTTCTGGTGAGATGTTAAAGCAAAAGCACAATGCACATTGATTTATGTAGTTATAGACAGTGCATCCAGTGCAATCACACAACAAATTTCAGTGGTACAGTGATACTGATTTCAGATCATTGTTATATAGGTAGTGTATGGAGCCAGCTATTCATCACTTTTCTGTTCACTCTTTACAGTCACATACAACAAGCAGCATTAAATAACATTTCCTGATTGTGAGGCATATGGCATTACGCCTGTTATTACATAAAGAGGCAGCATATGGAGGACAGTGCAGATGGATATTATAAATAACCAGATTATATCCAAGCCAGAAAAGATTTCTTTTTGCCAATTTGTGCAACTTTTAATCAGAAGTTTTAAAGTTTCTATTATATCTTATTGGAATAACTTCCCTGTAAAATATATAATATATATATAATTTATAATGTCGTGTAAATGTGTTCATTGGGCAGACTACAATAAAATTCTCATGTTCATATGTTGATACATGTCAGTAACCTTCAAATGACCACTGGGGTTCATGACACAGTTGATTTACGTTTAGTGATGCAACAAAACTCCATAAAAGGCAAAGATCACACCATGTAGCTCTAATTATATGATTCGAAACCCAATTATAGTGATTCTCTTTAGTAAGTCTCTCTATATGTAAATGTACACAACCCCAGGAGCTTTGTTTACGATACAGTTTTATTTTCTGAATGATCTGGATATTAACAAACACCTCACGGATTCTGTGAACAGTTTCTGAGACCAAATACTCTCACAATGTAAAGGATAAACCAAAACATATTTCATGTCTGATATTTGCTCTTGGTGTAAAGGACCAGTGTAGCTAATAATTTGATGAATCTTATAGTTTTCAGTAAATCACATACTCAATTATCTCTCAATCACATGTTTATATAATAAATTATACAATATCCTGCAATACACACATTATTTCTTTCCGGAGCTGGCTGCATAGTTATGGAGCACGTCTAGGCCGAGTTTGTGATCTAAAGATTAATGTCTTATCCAAAAGGAAGCCAGAGCAATGCATTGTTCCAGTTCTATATTTTGGATAAAATGGTCATTCAAGTGGGTGACAGTGCCACAAAAGTCTGAACGACATTATATTATAAACTAGGATAAAGGATATTCGGTTATTCCTATGTGAAGTTTTTATATTATTGCCACATGGTACAGTTTTACAAATGCAGTCCAGGAAGATGAGCTGAGTAAAGAAGAGTGTCTCATTAAATTGGCACCAGCTCCTTTCTGCTCCACTGACCAATCTACTGCTACAGAATCAGACGTCAACTTTTGGGGTCAAGCTGGAAGAGGTGGAGGACGATTCTCCTTCATCCTCTCCTGCTCCACTTTCCCAAAGCAGTATCTTTCCCGTTCACTGAGCTCTGTGAGTTTTGTGTGTGTGTGATGGCATTAAATATTAGAGCTCATTTATATTCTAACAGATTGGGGTTCTGTACTGGGAGCCTCTGCTGAATCTGAGTCATCAGAATTACAGGCAGGATGTTGCCTTCTGCCCTCCTCCAATCTCACACACACACACACACACACGCACACACACACACACAATGTCTATGAGTCTGCAACCCTTCTTTTCATATAATCTCTTAAATTAGGATCTCTGCATGGATGATGAGTAAACTGATGTTAGGCACAATTTGAAACATCTCAAACGTATTATTAAGTGCACTTATAGGTGTGACAGCATTGAAGACAGGCAGAGATATTTAGTTTATTTTGTGTTACAGTTAGCATCAGAAGAACATACTCTGTACAATCTGTCTAGGTTACTGTATACACATCTACTAGTCCCCTTTATCCGACACTCCTTACAAATCAGGATACAATCCAATCATTCAGACTGACAGCTGAGTTAAAGAACAGGAGCCTTCTGAAACTCCTGGGATTTCAACTCATAATCTTGTCATGACATTTGTATTCTTACATTAATAGATTGTTTTTAAAAAATGTTTACAAAGAAATCTCATTCAGGCAGATAAAATGTAATTTTATTGGTTTGTTTTCCAGAAGAGTCATGTACATTTTTTTTATTCTGATTGAGCTACAGATATTAATAGATTATGATGTAGATTATTATGTGAATGTAGACAAAGCTACTGATGATGGTGTAGAATAAAAGTGGCCGTCGTGACAAAAATGATGTATCTACAGCAGGGGTGTTTCAAACCTTATACGGACAGGTCCAGTTTTTCATTCCAACCAATTCTCAACTGAAGCTTCTGTCTGATTGATATGAATACCTGCACTCAACCCGGCCCTTTCCGGATAAGACCGGACGTCCCTGGTCTACATGATACAATAGCAAAATGTATTATTTTATTTGATTATTTATTAAATGTCTACAAATTGAAAATGAGATAGAAAAAAAAAATAAAATTCTGAAATTTTTAAAAAGCATTTTATAATTTTAAAGATTTGTTTTATCATCAAATCAAAATATTAACATTTAAAAAATTTAATAAAATGATAGAAAACCTTTGAACAGACGTGCAGATTGTGACATAATGGATATCATATAATGATATTGTACATTGAAGTAAAAATGCATTTTACTCAGGCACATTATAATTATTGAGGCATTTAATTTATTTATTTATGAGTTATTTATTTACTTATTTATTACCTATAAAGTATGTTGCCATTTCTTCAGATCAAAATGCCCCAATTTAAATTAAACATTAAAAATTAAAACTGTTCTGACTTTAGATTCTTGGCTCATTTTCTTTTGAAGAAAATCTCATTTGTAGCACGATATTCAGCTTTGCTAAGAATATATGAACCACAGAGGAAGATTAAACCCATAATGACCGTGCAGTCCTATATTCAGACAATTTCAGTGTGTGTGAGTTCCTCATTTCTTCATCAGGTTCTCGTGGAGGCACCAGCTGAGGGAGTTTAAGAGCGAGTTTCGTGTGGTGGCTGTGGACATGAGAGGCTACGGCGAATCTGACCTGCCTCCCTCCACTGACTGCTACCGGCTTGACTACCTCGTCACTGACGTCAAGGACATTGTAGAGTATCTGGGTAAGAGGGATGAGCTCTGCTTTATCTCACATTTATTTCTGCTTTTTTCTTTTTAATCCGAACGGCTTAGAGGAGCTGATAAGGGCTGTTGTGGTCATAAATGGTAATTTAATGATAAGACTTGCCCTCTGTATTAATGCTCTCTTTAGCTCAAATGACCTTCATTACACACTGGAGTATCAGCAATGAGTATCATCATATAATCTACAGGATTTAACTAGTTTTTACATGGATTAGAGTAGATTTTCTCTAATGGCTCTTCAGTGCTCAGCTCTTCATCATACAACTCCTGACTGTAAAGGAGCTGCAGTGAAACTGAAATAAAACACATAGTATAACAAACACAGTGGCTTAGATTAGCTCCCTACTATCTGATTAGGTTATCTTTTTTTTTTTTTTTATACCGGAGTCCAAAAAAAAATGGAATGGTCTGCCCATGTTTAGCATTGAACATCTTTATCTTTTCACACTCCATAGTTGTGGTTAATGACCCATATGAAAGGATTTGTAGTATTTTGACTCACTTTTTTTTTTTTTTTTTACCTAGACTAGAGTTCATAGCAAATGTTTCTGTCTTTCAGGTAAATGGCGATAGAGCCAAGTGCTTGTTCATAATGATTGATTATCTTCAACAACTATAATTCTTTACAAGTTTATTCCAGCGATAACGGAGGTGAAAACATCTCAGCCTGACTAATTTTATATCAGACTTGCAGTGATAAAATAATTTATTTATTTAAAAGAATTGTTTTCTTTAACTCTTTCCATTCGTTCCTGTTTTTTTTTTTGCACATACAAACAATTGATGACAAATTCTAGGAAAAAAATAAATATATTTGGGGTCTACTTTTTCCTGTAGAGGGAAGAGTCACTGCAAGTCAACTTGCAAAAAAGTTCTTCTGACTGATCATCTATGATGAAACGTTTCTATCCTCATAGAAGTGGTCTCTTCCAGGTTTCCATGGGACATGAGGGCTTGATGACTGTAGAAAAGCTGTAAATCCTGTGCCTTCATCATCACCAGAACACAGATCATTTGAACATGTTATACATCCGTAATGAAGTAAAAGGACATTATCTTACTGTAAAACTACTGTTGTACTACTAGTAATGTTACATTTTTAGGTGTAGCCAGTCGGTCCTTACAGATCAAGAACACATTTAGAATACTTCCGTCACTGGTTAACACAATCCTTGACCACAATGATATCACAGTATCTTTTATTCTTTATTATTACTCTTCTGGTATGTAGCATAATTATCATTTACTGAATTATTCATGCCAGAATCAGCTGTCAATAATCATTCATTCATTTTAACCGGATTAATAGACATAGAAAAGCAATACAGAGATTATATGGTTGATCGTAGTTTGGTTAAATGGAGGAATATGAGAAAAACCAAGCAGGTTACATATAAAATGTTTTTCCAATAAGATATAGTCTGTTTTAAGGCAGCATTCTAAGTATAGCATTCGCTAATACCTCTTTAACTTTGTTGATTAATTGTCATAAAAGCCAGAATAGCTAAAGTTCCCAAATGCCTACATACATAGAGAACGTAGAAACTTTTGTAATGCACAGACGTAAAAGTATGGACATAATTTTTTTCCAGTGCAAGTATTCAAGTGACACGCTAATGCAGTTCCTTGCTAATTACGTTCCCCTAGAGCTGTTTGACAGTGCTAAAGTCTGCCTGCTCTGCACTGCGTACTGATTTCCATGCTCTAACACAATTAATTAAGTTAACGAAGAACTTGTTAATTAGCCGACAAGCTGAACCAGGTGTGTAAGCAGAGAGGAAGAGACAGAAATGCGGGATGCGGTGTTGCTTCAGCGCACAGCCTAGCAAACACCTACACAGTCTAGTGAGCAAGGATTTTATGCTCGTGTTTTTTTTCTAACAAACACAAAATCCAATTCACGCTCTGACAGATATTACGGTCAGCATGAAATGAAAGTGGGTGTTGATTTTAGGTATGAAATAAACAGGAAGATGTTAGCAGCAGTTCCATTTACTTCACCAGTTATTTTCACTCCCACCTGTACACACACACACACACAAAGCTGCTATCAGAAGAAGCAGGTGATAATAAATGGGATGAAAATATATTTAACTTGATAAATGTAACAGTTGTTTTATCAGAAAATAACACAAGGCTTTTTTGCATTATTATGTAGTAGGGTGGAGTGATGTTAAAACGGATGGTAAATGTTTTTTAGAGAGAGAAGAGAGCTTTTTCATTCTACCCTTGTACCCGTCCACTTTATTAATGTCCAATATATTAATGTACACCAGCACATTCATGCAGTTATCTAATCAACCAATCATGTGGTAGCAGTGAAAACAAAAAACACTGAGTGAGTGACAGTGCTGTGGGGGTTGATCGTGTTGATAAATGAAGTGAGGAAAATCGCTCGCTCATTTTTTAAATTGATTTATTTATTTTCCACCATTCTGTGTAAACTCTAGAGACTGGTTTTTGTATAAAAAATCTCAGATCATCAGTTTCTGAAATACTCAAACCAGCCCATTTGACACATCATGATTAAAGTCAGACAGATTCCACTTTGTCTTTATTCTGATGTTTGACGTCAACATTAGTTGAAGCTCTTGACCTTTTTTTTTTTTTTTTTCCTTTTATTTTGCATTTTGCATTTTGCTGCTGCCACACACGGCTCATTATCTAACTGAATAAATATGCAGGTGTTTAAGTGTTTCTAATACAGTGGACAGTGATTGTACATTTACATTTCCAACATTTGGCAGGCAACTTTATCCAGAGTGACTTACATTTTTATACAGTTGAGTAACTGAGGGTTAAGGTCCTTGCTCAGTGGTCCAGCAATGGCAATAGACCTGGGGCTCAAACCTACATCCTTCCAATAATCTAACCATCTTTCAGGATACAAGGAAGGCATGCACGAAGGAAGGCTCTGACACTATAGGTGGTGAAATAAACTTCCCGTAGATGTTTGAACATCTGAGTCACTAAAGACATACCTCTTTATGGAGTATTTTTAGTAATTAGCACCTTATTCAAAAAATTGTCTGTGTTTTTCATACGCTCTTATCTCCTCATGACCTTCCCTTGACCAGGTACACCAGATTCATGATGTATTTACTGTATATTATATATTTATTTTCTATTATAGACTTGAGAGCATTTCTGTACTTCACTCAGAATAAGGAGATCTGGAAAGTTTCATAAATGTAAACTGTAAACCTCCTGCATTCATCTAATTTAGCAAGTTTAACATTCTGAGTGATATGAGTAAAATGTCTGTTGTAACCCTTATGGAATCTGGGGATCGTTGGATATTTTCAGGCTTTCACATGTACTGGTGGCTTTACTGAGGTGGCATTATTGCTAGATAGCTGTGCAGAGCAAATATAGTATAATATTCAAATAAAAATATTCATAAAAATATTTGAATCGTTCATCATGTAACACACTTGAACAGTTTTTTAGAGGGACAGCACTCACTACTCCGCTGTAACATCACTTTATTTCCCGTCACTTTGAGTAATTTTGTAGAAAGATGATTGCCCTGTTTCACTTCAGTAACTCTTACACTCCTTATAGCCACGAGAAGCAACGTTCGGATTAGTTCACGCAAGTCACGGTTAGACACGTAAACACAAACCTGTGTGATTCTCCCTCAAGGATACAACAGATGTTTCCTGGTGGGCCACGACTGGGGCGGCATCATTGCGTGGCTCTTCGCTATTCATTATCCTGAGATGGTGGTGAAGCTGGTCGTGCTGAACAGCCCTCATCCGTGTGTGTTCGCTGGTAAGCTTGCTAACTAAATATGTTATTCATTTGCTTTGAAGCTCCCATGGCTTCCTCCATCTGGTTCATGTTGTTTTGTTTAGAGGAGGACATGTAGGAGGTAATTACTGAGAATTTCAGGTGAAGATAATGGAGTGCGTGATTTTTGTGCTGGAAATGTCACAAACTTTGCATTCATTTTCACATTTGAAATGAAGCCAGTGTCCATTTCTCATTTGGACAGCATGTATCCTTTTGAACAAAGGCAGTCCTACTGTTCTTTTCACCCCTACTTTTAAGCAGCAACTCTCATCCTTTAATCAGATTCATGAGCTGAAATGATGGACTTTAATATTACCCATAATAAAGAACCTTTTAATAAAATATCTTGAGTATGCCGCTTTCCAAATAAGACATAGCATTTATCTCAGGAGAGCAATTGATGTCTAAAATTGCAGCCTGCTTCTTCTGCCCACTCTGAGATCTCTTTGCCCTCGTTTTTTTTTGTTGTTGTTGTTGTTGTTTTTGCCAACTGGTTTTATTTGTACCCTGTTTCTTCTGCTAACTGCTTATTCCTGTTCTTTAACACCCTTCTGTTCTCGTTTCTCCTCTTCTTTTCTTCTTTGTCTTCTCTTCAGATTATGCTCTTCGTCACCCCAGTCAGATGCTCAAGTCCAGTTACTTCTTTTTTTTCCAGCTTCCACGCTTCCCAGAGGTTATGCTTTCCATCAACGACTTTAAGGTGGACCCTCTTCACCTTCTGTTTGTTTCTTATTTAAATGTGTGTTT
>JAOTRN010000017.1:16513974-16528974 GCA_028566695.1 Bagroides melapterus
TTAAAGTTTGTGTAGCTAAAAGAACAGAGTAGTACTAAATGACTGGGAGTGTTTGAATGTTTTGTATGTATGTTTTCTCCCTCTTTATCTCTCTCGCTTTCTCTTCTGTACAATCTCGTTTCCACCATGGTTAATATTTTAGCTCATTTCACAGAAACCTTTTTCTTGCAGTCAGCTTGTATTGGCATGCTGTAATGCAAAGTAAATAACTTTACATTATATTAGCATAATCTGATTCAAATATATTCATGTTAAAGGAGCTGATCATGTGGGTCTGGAAGGAATGAAGACACAGACATACATACATAACTGTACATACATACAGACAGATAGATAGATGGGTAAGTAGGGGGGTATGAAGGATAGGGTAGGAAAATATGTATGGTAAGGTAGGGCATGTACTGTAAGTAGGTATGGTAAATAGAGTAGGCTAGTGTGACTAAGTAGGCTGGGTAGGATGGGGGGTTCTGTAGGATATGCTGAGTAGGTAGGTATTTATGGTGGGCTGGGTATGTAGGGTAGGGTGGATAAGCATGATAGGTTCTTGGGGTAGGGTGGTTATGTAGTTGTGTATGGTAGTGTAGGATGGGAGGGTGGGTAAGTAGGTAATCTGTAGGGTAGAGTTTAGTGTTTAAGTAGGGTGGGTAAGTAGGTATGTATGGTAGGGGGAAGGTACAGTGGGTATGGTGAGTTGGTAAGGTGGTTATATAAGTAGGGTGGAGTAGGTTAGGTAGGTACTCCAAAATAAAGAGTAGGGTAATTAAGTAAATAGGGTAGATACTGTATATGGTAGGGTGAGTAAATGGGTAGAGTATGATGAGTAGGTAACTGATAAGGTATGGTATGTAAGTAGGTTAGTGTGGATATTGTAGGTAGGTAGGCGTTTTTATATGATCAGGCTTATTTGAACAGTTTTGCATTTAAGTCAGTAAAGAGCTGATTACTTCAAGATAAACTTCATGTTTAAAACTATGTCTATTGTTAAAAGTGCTACACAAGTACATAAATTGAATTTATCTTAATGGTGTGTATGTGCAGGCACTGAAGAGTTTGTATACAAGCCGGAGCACTGGGATCGGGCTGAAAGGCCGGTGGCTGACTGCAGAAGAACTTGAGGCCTACCTGTATGCCCTGTCCCAGCCTGGAGCCCTTACAGCTGCCCTCAACTATTACAGAAATGTGTTCAGGTGTGACACATACAATTTTTAAACAATGAATAAAATTAATTGAGCATATAGCTGACATGTATTACTCAAGCAGTAGCTGGGTTCTTCATCTCTGGCTCTACTTAAACAGAGATGTAATGCTTGCTTTCAAATCATCTTGTTTCACATCTTTTCCTTTTACAGGACTTTCTATCAGTTGTCTAACACAGCTTGTGGTGTTATTGTGTAACAACTAAAGTAGAGCTAGTGCTGCCCTCTTGTGTCGAATATGATTTCTACATATGGGTCAGAATGACAAAAGTAAGACACACACTACAATCTTATGGTTCAGTCACTGTACACTTTTTCTTTCAATATATCTGTCAGCCTCACAAATATCACATTATCTATTTACATCAGAATATTTTGTTCATTAGCAGGTGCTCTGACTTAAACAGCCACACAATACAATGCATATCACTGTGAAGCTTCTCTGTTACACACTGGTGATGATTTTTGTAATTAATTAGAAGAAACTGCATACACGTATGAATATTCACTATTATGCAGAATTCCTAGACACCTGCAGTGTGTCAGTTGGAAAAAAAAAACAAATTTCTAAATTCTCCTTCTCTCCAAATGTTCAGTGTGAAATGTGTCAATAAATAAATGTGAACATGTCAATAAAGAAAGCACCATATTAAATAATAGACTACGTTTCAGAGAGAAAACCTAAGGAATTCTCTGTGGTAGTACCTGCAGAGATAAACAACTGTGATAGCCAAAGACTTCCAAAGATCTGTGACAGTTCATGCAGGGAAAACTTCCTCTGAATTCCTTATGAAAATGTATTCTGGTGCACCTTAGGTCACTGTTGGTGCTGTAAATAGGTAGTGTTTTCTAAACATTACTCTCAATGATGTTTCTGCTTTACTCTCTTCCCATCTAGTTTGCTTTCACATGCTAGGTTGCTCAAATTCAGAGACTGTTTGAGTGAGTCCTGAGCTCTGTGGAAGTGACATAAGCTTGGTAATTGAAGAACCACTAAGAGAGCATGTGTAAATACAGTAAATACACTTCTTTGCAAGTTAATAAGCAGTGTTCTGTGTTAGCTGGCTTCTAGCTAATCATCTGATAAAGGAACTTTGGGGGCTTGGACACATTATTTAGTAACATGTTTGTGTGTTAGGAGACTTACATATGCACAGAGTAGGATTAAGTTTACTCTGTGTGTACATGCCAGTGCTGTTTGTTTGTGTGTTCTTATTCCTCATTTGTGGCCATGTGTCTTCCTGCGTCTGCAGTTTCCTGCCCCTCAAACAGAGCGAGGTCCGCTCGCCGGTGCTGCTCCTGTGGGGCGAAAGGGACGCCTTCCTCGAGCAGGACATGGCCGAGGCCTGTCGCCTCTACATCCGCAACCACTTCCGCCTAAACATTATCTCCGGTGCAAGCCACTGGCTTCAGCAAGACCAGCCCGACATCGTCAACACACTTATATGGACATTCCTTAAAGAGGGAGAGGGACGGAAAAACTACAGGAACTGAGTCTGTACAGAAAGGGGCCTTGTTTTACCCTACACATCGGCCTGTACACCTTCTGATTAATGCAAGCATCCTGTCTAAATCAGCACATCTTGGATGTTAATAAAACACTAATGTGAACAATTAGAGGTGAATAAAAAGAAAAGCACATTTTAATAGGAGAAGTTAATAGAGAGTAGAGTGTCTGGTTGATGTTTCTCAAATTTTTTGCACATGACATTCGCCTTAAACTTTGTTGGTGACAACATTTGTGTGTGGCAAAGTCTCTTTGTGAGTTGTATTGTGTGGTGCCTTTTTTGACTTGAACTTGTACCATGTTGCGAGATAAAAATGTGCCATGTGTGTTGAGTTTAAGCTGTGGGATCGCTACGCTGTAAACCAAGCAAATTTGTCGAGACCCCTAGAATTGCTCAACCTCTTTCAGGTAGTGTTGTCTTAATGAATAAATATTGTTCTCCTTTTTATTGTATTTTTAATGACACTTGGCTCAAATATTTGAGAATGTGATCCTTCAGTATGATAAAATGATGTTTAAATATTGTACAATTTTTTTTAATATCTTCCTACACGCTGCATATAAGAACGTCACTAAACCAGCTCTACGCCATTTTGGTTTTATAAGCAAATAAACAATGGCTAAAACATCGTGTACACTGTGTCTGGTTGGGTTTTTTTTTTTCCAATTAACCTGCAATTGTTGAAATTCTAATAGAGCAATAAAACATTGCCAAATTATGTGACTATGACCAACAACAATAAATTGCAAACAGTTTAACAGAATTAATTCCTACAAAAATGTCCATTCACATTGGCATTCAATCGTTTGCACCTTAAGTGCACCATTCAGGGTGGAAAGTCAACAAGCTTTTATTGTCATTTCAACCATATATAGCTTACGCAGTACACAGTGAAATGAGACAACGTTTCTCCAGGACCATGGTGCTACATAGAACAAAAGACAAAAGAGCTACTTATAACAACACAGAACTAAGGACTTAAACTAGATTAGTCCTAGCTACATGAAGTGTATCTATGCAAACTACTGCAAATAGAGCAAGACATAAGACTGTGCAGATAAACAATACGCAACACAAAAAACAATACACAAAGCAGCACTGACTAGAGAACTTATTGAATGTTCTATGGTGCATGTGCAAAATACAGGACTCAATAGTAAATATAAATAGCAGCAGTTTTTATGAGGTGAGGTAATGGGATGTACAATAATAAAAATAATATTCATTCCTTGTCAATGCCATGTATTATAGGTGCACTAGAAGGCATGTGTGAATAATTGTTTATTATTATTTACAACATTAACCTATTTTTATTTTTGTACAGTGATGTTTTTTGTGGGACTTGATAGCATTAACTACTGAATGTTGAGTTAGTGATTAGTTATAAAGCTTCATTTCTTAATAGGAGTGTTGCAGTGTTTAAAGCAAAATTTAATGGTTTGTGTCTGTCTCCATAATTTGTTACTGCATGTACCCAATATTTATTTTTTGTCCAGGATCAGGGTTTGGCTTAAAGTGGCTTAAAGTTTGCTTAACTTGGAACTCTCATATTATTATGGATCTCCTTTTGATGCTGAATGACAAGACAGATTTCACTGTACCAATGTGATCTCCATTTAAAAGAATAGGATTCAATATAGCAAACACAAGTGAGCATGTTTTGTAAGAGTGTGTGACAAAGATTTTGCACGCACTGCAGCTCTCTGATACTTGGCTCAGTGACTCTATACTAGGCAGCGGATTACATCTTTCGGGCTTCTATTTACACCACACGGATCATGTAATGGATTTATTGGGGGAAACGAAAGCTTGTGCCGACCAACTGACTCTGATCTTCACGTATATTTTCAACAGATCACTGCAGCTGTGAGAAGTTCCCTCCTGTTTCAAACAATCCACCATCGTCCCGGTCCCCAAGAAACCTCTCATTACAGGTCTGAATGACTACAGACCTGTTAGGATAATATCATGAAGACGTTTGAACGACTTGTATTGGCCTACCTAAAGATCGTCACAGAGCAGCTGCTGGATCCCCTTCAGTTTGCCTACCGAGCAAACACGTCAGTGGATGATGCAGTTAACATGGGACTGCATTACATCCTGTAACATCTCGTCTGCACAGGGACCTATGCAAGAATTTTGTGTTTGACCTTTAATATGATAATCCCGGACATCCTCTTGTCCAAACTCCTACAGCTTACTGTAAACTCTGCCATATGTCAGTGGATCACCAGCTTCCTGACAGGCAGGAAACAGCAGGTGAGATGGGAGAAGTTTCTTCTAGCATGCAGATAATCAGCACTGGCACTCCGCAGGGATGTGTCCTCTCCCCACTACTATTCTCCCTGTATACCAACGACTTCACCTCCAACGACCCAGCTGACAGAATCATGAAGTTTGCAGATGACACTACACTCATTGGACTCATCCAAGACGGTGACAAGTCTGCATATCGGCAGGAAGTGGATCACCTGTTGCTCTGGTGCAGTCAGAACAATCTAGAGCTGAACATGAACTGGAGCTGATCAAAAACTGTGGAGTTGACAGTGAACTCCTCTGCCCTTTCTCAATGACTTGTACTTTTCAAGAACCAGGAAATGGGCAGGAAAAATCCCTTCAGACCTCTCACACCCAGGACACAACCTCTTTCAACTTCTCCCTTCTGGCAGGTGCTACAAAACTCTATACACCACAACTGCCAGGCACAGGAACAGTTTCTTTCCACATGCAATCACCCTCATAAACAGTTGATCTGGTCTATAAGCAATCTGCTGTAAAAACACCAACATACTTTTTCAAAAAACTCGTTCACCCGCATGGACATTACTGCTATTTGCTATTGCTACTTGCACCAATCTGCATCCTACCACACACTACTGTTCTTGTTACTTTGCACTACTTTTTATAGTACATGTGACCTACCATACATACCCACTTTATGTGCAATTGATGCACAATTTATGTACAGTTTATGTACATTTGACTCTATGTACACTGTATGCACACTACATGCAATGGATACATACTCAGGATCCCCCCCAGCCTTAATATGAAAATAATGTTTGTACTTAGTGTGTATAGTGTCTGTCTCTAACAAATGTTAAGTGTTTTATGTTGGTCTGTACTTGAGAGCCACAAACAGTCGGAATCAATTTCCTTGTGTGTGCGTAAACATACTTTGCGAATACAAACCCGATTCTGATTCTGAGGATGGGGTTGCTCGGGAGATCGAAATATCTTTTAAGCGCCCTCTGGCGGAAATATTATACCGGAAGTGTGGCAAGAGAGTGGGAGGTGTCGGTGTCTAAAGAACCGCTCACCGGAGCCATTACTTCACACTCTGTGTAGTGCACCTACGTAGGCAGGAGTGAGTCGTTTGCCCTACTGTCATTCCAGGGTTATTGTAGGTTTTGTATGAACAGCGACGTCAGTGCAGGAGTAGAACTCCAGCCATGAGGACAGCAGAGGAAATATGGAGTGTTTCTTACCTGATGTCTGACAGGTCAGTGCTTTGTTTTCGGTTTGTATTAGATACGCGTGCACACGTGATTTATTATTAATGCTTTGGGGTGTTTATAGCAGAGTTACAGTGTAGTGTAAATTAAAATCTTAGCTTTGTTAGCAGATTACAAAACAAGCGATGATCCTTTATTAATTACAACAGGCATTTTATTTATGTGAACGTAAAACACGTTAACACTAACCTAAGTATCGACAACGTTAACATTATCTCCATGGGGAAAATTTTCCAAGCAACGGTTTCTAGGTTTGTTTTTACTCTGTAGGCGTCATGTTAGCAGCTAGCACATACTCCCCAATTTCCCACCACCTGCTTTGTGTTTTTCATAATTTCGTACACCTTAGTAAGTGAAAGTTGTGTATTTGTTTGTGTTCCAATGTCGAGATGCTGACCGAGGGATGTTGGATTTAAAAAAAAAGAAAAAAAAGAGCAAACTTAGCCAAACTCAAAAATAATATTGAGCTGAAGTGTTTTCTTGTGTCTCAGCAGAATTACAGAAAGCCTCTAGAGATCCTGGATGCATGCTGAGTTAGGAGTTAGACCGCAGTGATGCTCTCCACCGAGACGGTCCGAGAGCTCCAGACTAAAGAGCGCAAACACAAGAGCAATCTGAGTAAACAGCTGGCCAGTGCACTGTCTTCAGACCTGAACAGGTAACTCTTTCATCTCACGCACACTTTGTGGCTGCAGCTTGTATGAATGAACGATCAGATCACTCAAAGTTAAAAACGCTTTCATATAAGTTTTCAATTTTTTCGTTTCCCATACAGATTATTTGCTGTAAAAATGTCTTAAAGTGACCTTTTTTTGAAACCAGGCAGAACAGCACCACCAAAGGTCATTCAAAAATTCACACCCTGGTTTGAAAAATGAGGCTGATTTCTTTTTAGCAAAGACTACAGATTCATGCAGCCTGTCAGTAACAGTCAAGCCATGTGTGTTTATAGAGTGAAACATCACCATAGATTTGATCTCCATTTTGACTGATACACTGTGTGGCCAAAAGTATCTGGACACCTGATCGTCACATCTATATGACAGTTAATGTCCATTTAAGAGTTCGGTGTCTTTCTCCATTTTAATGTCCTAAAATAGTAAGTATTATATCAGCTGTGTGTATGCATACTTCAGTCCTCCAATCTTTGTACTGTAGTCTTTGTAGGACGCAGGGAATATAGAGTTGTGAGTTGAATGTCCTGCTCCCCAAGACAGTGTTAAAGGACACACTGCTATCGTGTCTGTTGTTTTGCCTAATGTGGCAACAAATTTAGAGAGCGTAGTCTTAGCTACTTTGAGGATGTCAGTGTTGGATCAGTATCTGCAATTGGCTGAAACTCTTTGGTTATGATATTTTATATTGTTATTGGTTTTATATGAAACAATATAAAGAGGACTGCTTATTTACAGATTTAAGGTCGAGTCACAGGGCTGAGCTAATTTGGATAAACTTGCCTGCTGAATGAGTATGTGAATACACTCCCTACACACAAACCTTATAAATCATTTGGAAATCCAAAAATGCTGGATGTTTATGGTGCACATGGATCCAATCTGAATCTTGTCTACTGTATCTTTTAGTATGCAGGTAACTGACTGCCATTAACAGTAATATTAACATGTTTTGTGGTACTGAGAAAAAGACAGAAAACTTGATTTGAAAGATTCTTGTTGAAAGTCTAAGGGCTGTTGTAGAATTTTAACTGAACTGAATTGAAAAAACAAAAACAAAACCCTGCATACGTCAAAAAATTCAAATCCAAATTTTAGTTGTCACACACACAACCATAGCACGACATGCCATGAATTTGTACCACAGCCTGATGACATGCAAACAAATGTTTCAACTTGTGTGCAACTAGTTCTGCATAATGTAAATTTAGTTTTTGTGACTGGGAAGTGACAAGCAAAAAAAACCAAACATTTGTGTATTGTGAGAGAGAGAGATACGGATTGAATTTTATGTTCTTTCTGAAAAAGTCTCTGAAAGAGTTAATTTACCAGTTTCATTGTCTGAATAATTCAACCACTTATGCTACGGTCACACAGCACTTTTCGTTCCATTGACTTCCATTGACATACCAGAAACTCAAGCACATGGTTTTCGCACTTCGCTGCGTTCCATAGGTCAAGTCTGGTGAACTTTGACCTGCAAATTCGCATCTCGGAATACATGCAACCAGTAGAAGATCGATATGTCATGGTGTGACCTTTAGCTACAGAAAAGCAGAAGATGGAGGAAGCGCTAATTTTAGCTCTGTCCAAGTGGCATATTTTGTAGAATATTTTAAAAGAATATAAAAATCAAATAAAGAGAGAAGCTACTTGGTTCACGGTGTCAGCGGGAACAGGAATTGATGATCCGTTTGAACTCTGCAGTAAATAAATGAATGAATGTTTATATTCCAATCTTAATTTTATGGCAATGGGGGAATGGGAATTTCGTCTGTCGCAACAATGTTGTGTACGAATGGAAGATGTTGCCGTCATATCCTGTTCTTCGCCCATTTCTCTGCTGTGTCCGAACGAATTTCGCACGCTTAAAGTCTTGTGTGAACCTGCGACTTTCATTACACTTTTAATATAATTAAATATATTTTGAATTAATAACTTGTTTTTTTTTCTCAGTATGTAGAACTGGGTCAGAAGTATGGGTATTTATAGTACTTACTGGTGAAAAAGCTGTACTAGAGGGAGGTTAAGTCAAAAAAAATGTGTTTAATTCCACAAACAGGAATAAAAGTGACCCTTATGAAGCATGCCTGATCGTCCTCGAGCTCATCCTGACCTACTTCTCTGTAACTATGGAGTGAGTGTGGTTGTTTCAGCAGTAGTTGTTACAGCATTACTAGAGTAAAATACTGGGTCACCCAGATCAGTCTCACTACGTCAGAGGACATAAGTGATGATAGTGATTGGAGTGTGGGGCAAAGGAGCATGAAGGTCTTTTTTTTGTTGTTTTTTTCCCCCCCACATTCATTCCAAGGATATAAGTTCATATTTTCTCTTGTGGCCAAGTAAATCATGTTTAACATTCAGAATGCATCATATCTTATACCAGCTTGCTCTAAGCACCTAAAACCTAAACCTTAAGTAACTTACTGATCTAAAACATGTAACCTTGTAGGAAACACAGTGGATGTCTATGTATGTCTCCCAGAAGGTTTTGCTTGCTTGACTTTATTGATGGTCACGTCATCCTCAAGGTCAGAGAGCTGTTATAGTAATGACTCGATCAAGCTAGTACAACGTAGCATGAGGAGAAGCCCATTAGCACATGCACAAAAGGACATGGTGACCTCTGTGTTCACTTCCTGTGCCCTGGTTCTTGTATTTCAACTATTGTTAATTTACATTATTATTAGTTCTTACTGATCTTCAACTACAGGCATGTTTCACTTTAAAGGTGGAAGGGTATTGAACAGTTCATGGAGATCCATTCTTTCTTAATTTTTTTATTATTAATGAATTAATATTTATTATTATTATTATTGTTATTGTTTCTGTCACTACTATAGTGAAGATTTCTTATATGATTGCAGGCTTTTGCAGGAGGAGCAGGAGACGGATGTGAGTGTGTGTCTGAGCTCAGGTTTCCGGCTCAGGGCCCATAAGGCTGTGCTGCTGGCTCGAGCTCCTCACCTCCTCCAGGGAACCGCACCAAATGCTTCCATCATCAACCTGCAGGGAACAGAACCTAGTGCACTCAAAGAGCTCATTCGGTGCGTATTATACGTCTGATTTGCTAATGCATGCTATGTTCTTTCTTTTTTTTTTTTTTTCCTGAGTCTAACTGATTCCATTCAGTTGTATTTGTATAGCACTTATAACATTGTCACAAATCAGCTTGGTAGAAATATGTTAATTATTGTAAATAATTTGTATATTTGTCCCTAATGAGCAAGGCAGAAGTGACAGTAGCACTGAGACGATATTAGGAAGAAACCTTGAGAGGATCCAGACTCGACTGGGTGACACTCAGTAGTGTGAATTATATAATAATAGGTTTAACGTAAAATTAATTTCTTCACATGTATCTTAGCTGTCCAATTTCTTTTCAGCTTTAATGCCATTTCCACAATATTTGTCTGGAAGCTGCATTGTCATTAAGTGGCTGACAGGTGGCGCTTTATATCAGCTTTATAGTAAGCTTTTGTTTTTCTGTAGGAGACACAAATTCTTTTCTCTTCAGTCATAAACTGTTGACATGCTACACGTTTCAGTGAACACAACAAACAGCCTGTCTGACAGCATGAATAGAGTCGTTTGTGTATTCTGTTATCATTCTTCCTCAATAACAGTGTTGTGGATTGTGCTAGTGATGGTGCTTTATTCTCATAATTAGGGTTATGTTCTTTTTGTTTCTTTTTTTTCCTCTATATATAGTTTTTAGTAAAATACAGTTTTGCAGATTTCATTCTTTCATAAAAATGAGACACTGTGCAGAGACTTATATTCTCTCTCTCTCTCTCTTTCTCTCTATCTCTCTGGAACATGGTGTATCTGGAACATGTTGCTTGTTGCCCCTTGAACACTACCTGAAATAAACACACCCTAGAGATGCAGCATGTACACTTGCTTGACAAAGTTCATTACAAAGCAGAATGACATATTTGTAGCGCTAAAGGTTGATACTAAATGGGCCAGTGTAAGAGACACAGTAGAACAGAGATACTCTGACATCGTGACTGATTTGGATGTTTAGACAGGAGTCTCCTGAAAACTGGCAGTTATATTGAAGCTCGGGGTTTCTCGGTCTTTAGTGAGCAGGTCAGCAGGCAGACAGAAATCAGGCTGAAAAATGCTGCAGTATTCAGAACATTGACTGTGTGCTGATTGAGAATGTTGAAGGTGAGGATGCAGAGCAGAGGTCAGGAGAGCAGTGGCTGTGTCGGGTGTCCTGTCAGAATTCCTACAGACTTTGTATTGATTTCCTAATTTTAGGTTTTCCTGCTTAGACAGGTTAAGTATCTGTTTATTCTTTAAAATAATATAAAAAAAATAAATAAAGGAAGCTAGTGAATGATAGCTTGTTGTTTTATTCTTCTAGAATTTGTAAGTTTCCAGAAGTCATAGTTTTTTGCTCTACACTGTCTGGTATATAAATAGCGATCAGCCTGTTTTTCATTTGTCACACTTATACACACGGTAAAGGTTTTACATATAACACTTTGGCAGTGCCTGAAACCGTGACTCCAATCATCCTGCTCAAACTGCAGGTAAGGATCCTGGGCTCCATGTTCCTTATCTCCCCTTGAGGCCCTGAGTGATTGCTAACACTGCTTCTAGCTAGAAATGGCCCTATTACTTAATATGCATTATACGTATAGGGATACAGCCCCGAAGGCTCTCTGAACGTGCGTTGACACTCTTGCAGCTGAGATTAAATCGTCATTCACATTGGGATGTTTCTTCCAGAGAGGATGAAATTTAGAAATCCGACATTTGAATTTACTTATGTAGCAGACAGACTTGTAGTGAGCAGCATGCAGACACTTAAAGGCAGAGTGATGCCAAAGCACCTAGCACATCAGCATGGCTTTCTTATCTGAACTATAAGAGACAAAAGCTAGCTTTTACTGTGATAATGGTCTGACACAATTTCTGACTTAAGCACATGCACAGTGCAATAAAACAGTGAGTTATGAAAGGACCATTTAAAACCTGTGTGCATCAAATAATTATCCAGTAAATTAAAGAAAGAGAGAAAGAAAAAAGCGATTACCAAAAAGCAAGTTCAGAGAAAACAAGGTGTTATCCTAGATACTGTGGAAGGAATACTGGCACTTACCGGATCCTCTAGTGAGCAGTGAGGTCTCTGAAGCAGCTATGTTTTGGTGAAGCACTACAAGCTGGTGAAGATCTCAAAGCAGCTTTAATTTACATATTTATAGCATGATTATGTGGGCATCTGTCACTCCCATCTATGTGATGATTTTAAATGTCTGTGTACTTTTAGGAGAGTTTACACAGATGATAAATGCCTGGGGAAGGGGTCTGCTGCCTCAGCTGGACTGCATGGCCACTCACTTCTACCAAACGGCGCTGTGGCGGAGGAGGAGGACGGAGAGTTTCACGCTACTGCAAATCTAGGTAATGGACAAATATAATGTAATAACACTAATGAAAATGAGTTACTGTTATCTCTGTGACAGTTTGTGTCTATGTGAAGTAATGATGCTGAATTTTATAAGTAACATGATATACATATATAGTATATAATATATGTGATGTATACTAATAGTTCTTATAGAAACCACATATGCAAGTATGTTTTGAGATTGTTAAACTTGTAGCATGAAGATTTCTTTATTGTTTACTACAAAAATGAAAAGGCAAGCATGTCTTGGCTGGACCTTATTTAGGGTAAAGGGTAAAATTGTGTAACTAAGCAAATCAATTTCACAGCAAAGATCAATTAAATCAATCAAATTGTGCTTTACCTATATGTTTTCATCTTTTTGAATATCTCTCTCTCTCTCTCTGTGTGTGTGTGTGTGTGTGTGTGTGTGTCAGATTCGGTACGTTTAGAACCAGCCTCTCGGCTCGGTGCTGATCTTTTGGCTCTGTATGAACGAGGTGAATCCTGTGATATAAGCATCCAGGTGGGAGACAGAGTCTTCTCAGCTCACAGGTAATCGGACACCAGGACATTTAGCAAGCCTCAGTGTTACCTGGTTGATGCACTAGAACTGCCAAAAAATGAACACAAGACATGTTAAGAAGTTGGTGAGAGACTCTAGAAGTCAGAGACAATCTGAGCTGTCAGAGATCTCTGAAGTTTGAATATTTATAAACGGCCAAGACACAGAGGACACGAGGACACCGCCGCGCTGTATTAGCTTCTCTTTTATCTTGTTCCTCTGATCTTTGCTAAACTCATGAGAACAGAAGTCGTGTCATTATAGATGTAAATTATACATGTAGATTTGCAGGAATTGCGTGATTAAAAGTTAGAAGTGTTTATCAAAAAGAGTTAGAAGATTCTGACTTCAATGCTTATTATTATTTTTCACTTAAGAAGTGTTTACACTGTAGTTTAAACTGAACTAGACATTCTATCTTTCATAACCAGTGTGATATCAAAGCAAAGTAATGCCACACATACAGATTTAGAAGGGCTTAAAGTCGTTATGGCCAGGTCGTTACTATAGCAACTGGGTTAGACCAAAAGCCTTACCCTGCCTTGCCTCACCTCTCTTCTCTATTGTCTGTTGTCTCTCTTATATATATATTTTGCATCAAAGACTGTAGTGTTTTTTTTTCTGTTAAATTCTTTTTTTTGTAAATCACCGAAAGTCGATATTTTGTGCACAGCCCTTGTCAGCCCTTTTCCACCTCAAGACTGTGATCACTGAGCTTGTAATCACAAGACAGTGTCTGTAAAAATTCATCCTCTCATTCATGTTTAAAGGCCTGATAGCATGGCAGTGTGACCTGTGTATGTGTTGGTTGGTTTTTGTTTTGAACTAGAATATTTTTGCAGAATTCTATGGGATGCTTGTCCCATCTAGTGTTGTGTATACACAATGGACCCCAAATCTCACAAGTATAATGAAACCATCAGATTAAATCTTGTACCAAATTTGATTTGAATTTTTTTTTTTCCCCTTAGTAACAGATCAGTGTTTCCTGTAGCACATATGTTCAGTCCTATGTAATCATAGAGTAATGAATTCTATGTAGTGTTTTATATATGTATTTTTTTTTGGGTAGTTTGGAAGGTTTGGTTTTCTCTTCTGTAACAGTATAGAGGTAAAAGACATAAATTCCTTTGCTGGTGTGTGGGAGCTGAAGTGGCTACAGTGCTGTTCAGTATGTGCTTGTAGTGACTATTCCAGTTAAGCGTCCACATAATCACTCCGCTTTTGCTCACTTTTATCTGTCTATCATTGGAGGAGGAGGCGGAGGATCTTCCACTCAGTCTTACACACAGCTGTGCTAGTCACTCAAGATGCCTTTCTTTGTTGAGAAAAGTAAAGAATTTAGAATTACATTTTTTTGATTGGCAGTAGATGTTTCGTTTTTAAACAGAGAAGTGTATTGATCTATCTGTATGTATTCAAACTGACAAATCAATACAAGATTTAGAGCCGTTTCAGTGCGATAAACTGAATATTGTTTTACATAGTACTAGCAGTAGGGGAGTTCAAAGCCACGCTGCTTTTATAGAGTGGCCAGGAAAGAAAGAGTCAAATAAAATTTCTTTCTTTACATTTTTGTTACGCTGTAATGAGCTTTCTAATCAGCTCAAGGTTTGGTTCATTGGATTAGGTTCTAAATGATACATATAAAATAGTCTATATAAAAAAAGTGCTCCTGTTTAATTGGTCAGTCTTTGTATCCATGTTGTAGTTCCTCTGTAGCTATTACGTTTGTGATTTGTAGATGGTCAGTCTAATTAGAGAAATTCTCCCTGCTGTTTTTGACAATGGAAGCTGCCATAATTTTAAAAAGTAGACTTTTTTTGATCTTCCTGAGCATAATTTACTCTGAGTAAACAGACAGTATATGGAAAAAGTGTCTATTTTTAGACAGTGGAAGTGTGTATTGAAAAAGGTAGGAGGATGATTCTTTATCCAGCCATGGCTGCTAGTCAGAAAGCAGATGTCTGCTGTCTTATACTGTATGTATGTGTGTGTGTGTGTGTGTGTGTCTGTGTGTGTATGCCTATCAACCTTAACAGTAAAACTACCAGCATAATACTGTGTACATCTCCCTTGTGCCTGACTATGACCAATCGAGTCCTTTTTGTGCATCACGTCCCAAAGATATGGGA
>JAOTRN010000017.1:16672333-16683992 GCA_028566695.1 Bagroides melapterus
TGTGTGTGTGTGTGTGTGTGTGTGTGTGTGTGTGTGTGAGAGAGAGAGAGAGAGAGAGAGAGAGAGAATGAATGAATGAATAAATGAATATATTCTACACAGCAGGGCATTCTTCCACTCTGCTTTATGTTACACAATTAAACACAATTGAAAAGTTTTTTATTTACATACATTTTATAGCACTCAAAGAATACAAATGATATTCCATCTGTGTAAGCTTTATATGCAAAGAGCATTCAGCTGCCTTCTTTTTTTTAACATGAACCTTCTTGATTTTGTACTTCTTGATAATAAAACACTTGAAACACAAGTTTCTTATTGTTGAGATTTTGGCAGTGTGGATGACATTCAGAAATCCATTGGTAAAGGGATGTATAGTTTTACTGATTTTGATTTTATAAACTAATATAACTACTATACTAATACAAGTAATGTAATAAGGTTTTGTTAACCCTGTACAAAAAATATAAACTCTGTTAACATTACTAATTCCTGCAGTATTGTGTACTTGGTTCAAGTTTCATTTTAAGACACGTCTGTATTTTGTGGTAGTGACCAAAATGTGATGACAAGACTAGATAAATCTAGATAAAGTGGTAATTACATTGGAACTGAATGGTATTTTTATAGGGAGCATTCAAGTAAACGTCAGTGAGGCGTTAACAAGCGTAGCATACTTGACTCATGTAGTTTTATGTCCCTGAGCCAGTCCAAACTTTGCGATCAGCATATAGAACACCGTGTCCTGGTGGGATTTAAACCTGGCTTAAATTAACTTTGTGCTAATAGTAGTACAGAACATGTGCTCAGAGGCTTCCACAGCAGCATGGCTATGAATGGATATCAGCCAACTGGGTATGACAGGAAAGATTTACTGCCACCATGGAGGAGGTGACAAAAATGATAAACATCTACATTTTGAAACCATTAGACAGAGAAAAAAAACAGTGCAACAAAAAAGAGAATAAATGAAGTAAGAAATTGTCTGTATGTCAGAATGAATAATAAAAAAGTATTAAATATTAAACTGGCTGTGGCCATGAGGGTACATGTGCATTCAGAGGTGACTGCAAAGTCAAAGATACTGTATGCCTATAATGATATATTGTAGACATAATACATAGATCTAAATATTATAAAGAATAAAAATACAAAAAATAATTGTTAAACAGATTAACAAAAACAAAATTGAATATATATATAATAAGGTATTAGTAGGTCTGAAAAATTGTGCCACATAAATAACTTTTATGCCCTTTTCTGTTGAGGTTATAATAAAAATGCATAGAAAAGTCAGTATTGAAAACAAGTTTCTAACATAACCCAATTCCTCACCTTTTCCCCCATATTTGGACAGCAGCCAATTTCCACCCTATTATACAACCACCACCAACTGGGGAAGAAGATTTAACTGTCTCCAATTGTCCTTCTTTAGAGACACAAGTCTTCATCCAACCAAATATTACTAGCTACTTATAATACTGGCTGGTGTCACTGTGATTGACAGTGCAGATAGGTAAAGCGCACCTCATTTTGTTCCTCTGACTTCTGGCCATGAAAGACTGTGGCATCAGTGGGAATTGAACATGCAATCTCCTAGAAAGAGGGCAACCACTTTTCTGTTGTGTCACACACGAAGCCTGTCTAGTAAACGTCAATGTGTAAAAAAAAAAACCCTTATACTCAGTTCAGGAGCTAAAATGAAGGTAAACTATTAAAATGACTTTTGTGTGTAATTTTAAACCAAAAATCCTAAAAAGCTGATTGTCTTTCACTTTATTCCCTTTACCTTATTTCGAGTCCTGATGGTCTTTAGCAGTATTGCATTACAGTAGGAAAGAGACTCCATCAGGATTGTTTATATTTTTAAATCGATAGACAAATGCTAGGAGAGTTACTGTTGTAGCTGTGCTGCTAGAGCAGGATAGAATATTGCTAAGAAATGAACAGAACAGAAGTGCTAAAGTGGTGGCTGAAGGACCTGCTGCAGTCGTCGGGCTGCATGTGTGCGCTGATGCCGTAGCAAGCGTGAGGGCAGGGCAAAAGCCACACCACACTCGGCACACGTGTGCGGACGGAAACCTGTGTGCACACTCAGGTGCTCAGTCAGGTTTGAGGACTTAGTGAAGGCTTTTGTGCAGATGGGGCAGACGTACGGCCGCAAACCACTGTGGACTTTCTGGTGCTCAGCCAGGCGGGAGGGAAGGGCAAAGGTTTTGCCACAGTCTGGACAGATGAAAGGCCGCTCACCCAGGTGTGTACGCTCATGTCGCAGCAATGCTAGAGGTTTGTTGAAGGTTTTGCCACACGCACGACATAGGAAAGGCTTGTCGTTGGTGTGCATGTTGCGCTCATGCTTCCGAAGGTCTGATGAGCGCACAAATTCCTTGCCACACTCTGTGCATATGTATGGCTTCTCACCAGTGTGTGTGCGGATGTGCTTGCGATGGTCAGAGGACCATGTGTAGGTCTTATCACAGAATGGGCAGCTGTAAGGCCGCTCACCTGTATGTAACCGTTTGTGCTGCTGCAGGGTGCCCTGATGTGCGTAGGCTTTTCCGCACAGCTCGCACACGTGAGGCTTCAGCCCGCTGTGCGTCTCCATGTGGCTCAGTAGGTTGCTGGATTTCTTGAAGGCCCAGCTGCAGTAAGGGCACTTGTATGGGCGATTTTCTGCATCTCCCTCTATGCTCCGCTTCTTCATAGCGGCGAAAACATAATGTGGCTTGCCTGTTTGTTTTGGTTCTGAATTTGGCTCGTGTTCCCTGGATTGCTTTGCTACATTCTTATCTACTGTGGTGTCCTGTTGTGATTCTGGAGCTGGTGCCAACTCAAACTCAGTCCACTCTTCCTCAAGTTTCAGCCTCAGGCTGGCAAAGCTGGACACTTCCTCAGGCTCAGATCCAACCTTCTGGATCTCACTAACATTTTTACACTCATTCATTTCCTGCTGTGCATCACAGCCCATTGGGTTCATTTCACTGGCACAGCCAGCAGAAGATGGTGATTCCTTAGCATTAGTGGTGAGTTCCCTCTCTATGGGAATATACCGTATTTTATTAATTAAGGTCTTTCTGAGGCTTCTTTTTGACATGTAGGCTTTATCATTGAAGATATCTGGCTTCAAGCTGTTACAATTTTCTGCCATTTTTACTTTTGGTTAGCACTCGTCTTGCAGGTCCCAGACAATCCTCACACAAACATATGACCAGACTGTGGGGAAATAAAATGTAGGTACATTTTAATAACCTGATCTTGTCTTCTATTATAGCTCCTCTACAATTTTTTTTTTCACCACTGAGATGTGCAATCTCAGAAACAACCTCTAAACTGTGTCACTTTATACAAGGAAAGCAATTGAGTGACAATGTTTTATAGCTCAGTGTTTACAACTGGCCCAAATTATTACATCCTGTTTTTTCCCCACAGGAATGAATTTATCATCATATTAAATTTGTAGAAGTACTTGTAGATAGTAGTAGAAATATTATTATTATTATTATTATTATTAATAATAAAATATGTTAGCTTATTTAGCAACTTAAACAATGTATCTTGTACTCAGATACTTTTGTATTACAAACATGCAATATCTTGTTTTTCATTCTATTCAGTCCATATGACTTGTTTACTTGTTCTTTTATAGTGTTGAATTTAAATTTAAATTCAATACAGTTAATTTAAGTTTGACTTCAGTTGTCAAGTGTGTAATATTTGAGCTTTACAGTCATTTATTTTGACCACAATGGCACCATGTGGCCCTGGTCTAACTATTTGTGCATTTTCTGTACAGCTTATCCTACACAGCCCAGGAGACTCAGGACACAAGGCAGGATTAATCCTGGACGGGGTGTCAACCCACTGGAGGGCACAATTGCATACACATATACACTCTATGAATTAGAGAGGCTACAAATCAAAACATATAGTCAAACACTCATTAATTTAATACTCTTCAAACATTAAAAAAAAAAAAAAATTTTTATCGGAGCATTATAATTTATAGCACACATTAGTTATTTAAATGTAATTTTCAGCTCCTTGCCTGTAACTGCATCTACATAAAATCACATCATGTATCTATAATAAGGACAGGTTCTATATTTTTTTATTATTATTATTAGTCTATTCTCTGTTTGTTCAGAAAGATTTTCCTAATGAAATCTGATTAGACCAAAACACTACTCATTTGCTTGGAGTTATTTAGATTTATTAAAATTTAAGATAAACTAATAAATGATTTAAATACTTTATTTTTGTTTGGATGATTATATATATTTATAAGCATTTAGAAGCATAATTATAAAACCAAAGAAAATGAGCTGATGACAAGCCATCTGTGTAAAACATGTCTAGGGCTCACTGATAACAGGATGGCATCCAAAACCTTTTATTATTTCCCACCATTACATTTTACTACTAATGCATAAATCTTGAGCAGCCTGTGTGTGTGCGTGTGCTCTCTGTAACCTTATTTACATCTAGTAATAAAATCAAAGCGTAGGCACTTCTTTGACTTAAATATATGTATGTAATATTTTATGTGCATTGCTCATAATCACTTCTCACAGATTTTACTTATCTCATCTTTAGACGTCCAAGATACCTGTGATATAAAATAAATAAATCACTAAAAAAAGTTTTCATTGAGAGATGCTACTAATGAAAGAATAAATGCATCTTGAAAGTTTAAAAGATAAATGACATTGAAGAAGCACACTGGAAGAAAGCCAGAGGAATTTCATGTTACTAAACAAAATAACACCTGATTAAATCCCCACTGTCAGTGTGAGCTTAGATATGTGATAGCATATTTCTTAAGCAATTATTTGTGACAAGAACAGGACATCTGCATATGTCTGAGTCTCTTACCTTCAGGCTACACGTCTGCTGAGGTTGATTTCAGAGTGACTAGTGCATTTTTAACCAGCAGGGAGGATTCTGATGCTGGAGGAGGAGTTAAACACTTCTACATAGCTCACATGCTTGTCAGCAATTCAGCAAAGCCACATGGTGCTTTAGAAAATTATACTGTTTATATAATATGCATATTCTATTCATCACATCGGTTGAAATTTACAAATATATAACAATACAGGATAACATGCACTTCCCACATTTTTTTCATATTTTCTTGCTTCATATTTGCCAACATGTGGTTCATGTCGAAGAAAATGGTTGTCATGGCTTCATTAATTAATTAGTCTACCATTAAATGCAGCAGCTCTTCGGGTATCACTGCTTTACATTCCAAATAGAACATTATTAATGTACATAAATGCTACACTTAATTGATCTACCAAGTGAAGTGCATTAGAGACAGGAATAACATATGCTGATACGGTATGTTAGCGATCACCCGATAGCTCCCAGGAGGAGCAACAGATAGACTGCAAGAATTAACTGATTGTCAGCGGCAGAGGGAATCCGAGAAGGACGTAGCCAATTCTGAACTATGGCAGCTCACACACCTGTTTACATGTGCAAGTGTTGCTCATGGATCAGATATATACCATAGTATACAGTAATGTTGAGTAATTATGTAATTAGGTCTGCTATGCATTTTGAAGCTGTAGATTTCTTTCCCCACAGAGTTGCCCTTAACCTCCCATGTTCTTCTCTGAACAAACTGGGTATGTAAATAACCCAATTCTAATGTGTTTTTTTTTCCAGAGCCCTGGACTTGCTTTGATAGCTCCTGATGCTGTTTATTTAGGCATATATTTTCTAATCAACTCTGGGGCCTTCCATACACAGAAAAACATAAAATGACATAACATGACAGTTTAATTGCACATGGGTGGGAAGTGGGTTTTACAGCAAAAGGGGTGAATACTTGAACCATGAACACTCTTTCACTGCAGTACTGACTATCATACTTATGTAGCAGATAATCAAATTTAAATCTAATAAAGTGCAGAAAGTGTGTATGATTACAGAACCATTTCTATTGAGGAACAGTGAATACTATTCATTCATCAGAACTGTTTGAGCACCACAATGACCTTGTTATCCCTGCAGAGGCTATGTAAAAGAAAACACAATATTTTTGGTTAAGTATTGTCTTTTATTTGGATTTTAAGAGACAGATGGGATAAAGGTTTTTCTGAAACCTTGCAAAGCTGATTAATGATATTAGCTCTTATGTGTTTGCCTTTCTTGTTGATAGGAACACACCTGCTGTATCAAACAGGACTGAACTTAGGTATATCTGTCATTAATGCCATCCTGCCTCACCAAAATCTATACTCATGAATATAACTGCTGCTAACTATAAGGTGATATACTGCTATAGAAATGATTTAAATAACCACTTTTATCAGCGTTATCTTTCCTAACCCCCCCATTACTGCACAACATATGCAATATAAACCAGAACATTTGGACAAATCACCAGATATTTAAAATGTTCTTGACTGACCATCTTTGATGGTCCCATAAATAGCATGCAAAGTTTCAGGCTTATGCCTGTATTACTTTGTAAGATATAGATATATTGATGTTATAGGACATTGGGAACTGTAGTAAATCTTAATTTCAGATTACCTGACTTGAGTGTATCATTCTTTTTTTTTATCATTCACATTCTTTTCATGACTAATGTGATATGAATAAGCTTATTTTTGGATTTTTTACACAGTCCAATATGTGACAGAAAATTGTGTTTTCAGTAAAACACGGGCATTTCCCCAATGGACCATTGTGCCAGAGGTGTAGGAAGGTTACATTTAAATCAGAAGTTTGCACCAATGACAAAGACAATGGAAGTACTTACCCATGTTCTCTTGGTCTGCTTTTATTAAACAGTAGAATCTCATGTATGAAGCAAATCTGAAATGGCCAGTCAGACCATTTCACAAAAATCTAAATTTTTAAAGAAATTTTAAGCATTTTCTGTATGATGCCTTCGATACAAATAAATTTGTACAAATATGTGCTCTCGAAGGCGTGAGCAACCATGTTTAAATGTCTGGTGAAAACGTGTGTAGCAATGTCATTATACAAAATGGCCACGAGATGGCGCTCCACGGTTAATAAAGACGCCTACATAGCGATCTTATTAAAGACTAGGAAATGCGTGCCACTAAAATATGGGCATTAAAATAAACTCGCACAGCGGATAGGGATCATATCTATGAATTGTAGATAAAAATGGTGAGTTGGAAGTGTTACATATTAAATCTTTAGCCATTAGCAATTAAATGCAAATACAGCCGCTATCGGTTTTTATTTTTTCCCCCCATTTTTCAATTTGTCTATTTGCCATCATCGACTGTTTGACCAGTGGCACCTATACACCTTATTAGTGGCACTATTTAATATCACAGACCAGACGTCTACCTTTTACCATATTTATCATTAAAAGTGGCCAAGAAGCACCTACATTTACGGAAGGCTATTTGATTGACATTAAAAATGACCAACCACAGACTTCACAGAGTTTTCACGAGTTACTTCTTCCCTGCACATCTTAATAGGCAACAAAACATGATGCTTTTGTTACTTAAAAATAGATCTGTCTAGTCTGAAATATACAGAGAAGCAACACAACTGACAATTACATGTGATTGCTTTTCGTCTGGGACTAACATGATGCAATAGCTGCAGAAGGAGCCACAAAAGAAGCCTGTGTAGGAGCGTGCTTTTTGGAAAATTGTTTTTAGAAAATGTTAAAAAAAAAAAAAAAAGTTTTTCCTTGCAATGTGGATTGTTTTTTGACAGTTTGATATTATATTGAATTGTGCAATTATTTATGAATAATAATATATATTATAACTACAATTTGCTGAACAGTTAATCCTTTTTGTTTCAAACACCATTACAAACACAAGAAACAAATAATTCAACAAAATGATAAAATAAACCTTTATTAGAATATATCCAAAGTAGATGGTTTTAATAATCTAGTTAAATGTTTAACTAACCCATTAATTCAAAATCAAGATCATCTTTAGTAAAATAATCCCAGCGTTATGCTTGTGAATCAGTTTTTAAAAGAACTTTTTGAGTGTACCAGTTGAACTGAGCGTGTGTCTTTTCACTCTCTAGATGAGAACATTCTGTTCATTTTCCCAGCCTCTGTTGGATGTTTTGACAAAGAATCACCATGTGGCAAAAAAAAGATGTAAATAACCTGAAGTACCACTTCTGCACCACAGATGTCTCTGTTTCCTCACATGTCCTCACCCAAGGTCTTGTCTGTGTCTTTTGAAACAGAACGAAATGTCCCTTAACGTGGAGTTCTCAGATGAGGAGGGCCCAGCAGAAAGTCTCAATCAGTCCTGTAATTTGAACTTAGAACATTCAGACCATTACTTGTGAGCCTTATATGCTGAGCTAAAATTCAATGTGCAAACAATTAAATCTAATTCTAATTGTGAAGGTCTCTAATATACTGGTAAAATCTACTGCTGGCACTGCTATATATTTAATATACATTTAGCTTAAGAAAAAACCCAGCCATATAAACTGTGACAGACTTGTTAAATACTAAATACTTATTTAATAAATGAACAAGATACTGTAACTGTATATTTTTGGCGTCAAGGAAAGACAGTACATGAATTGGTGCCAGGTCTCAAGTGTGTCCTGTTGCTGTGTATATTTCAGGTTGTACCAGCCTCTCCCATGGGCTGATATCTAGGTCCTGAACCATAACAACACACACACATAACCTTTCTACCTAAGCTTCCTCTCTGAAGTAATAAATAATTTTGGCGATGTAATAAAGAACCAGGGTTGGCAGTGCAAATATATGTGCCAAAGGAATCAGTCTATAAATTATACCACATTATACTACACAAAAATTGACTACAAAACCACTGAGTGATATGATATAATGGATTTTTTTACAATGTTCTATTTGACCCATATATAAATCATAAATATTTAAACTAACTGACTAGACAAGTAAAAGCTTAACATGTAATGGTAAAAGATTGACATGCTCCATTTGCATCTAATGGATGTATTCAGGTCATGGTAGTGTCTTCATTTTGTTCTATATATTGAAAACGAATTATATAACAGCATTTAGCAAGCAGCAGGGCACCTTAATGGCAAAGATATATTATGGTAGGTTTTGCCACTGTTACCATATACCTGTGTGTTCCTGATTCAGAAAATCTGTCTGGCCATCATCCATCCATTTATATTCTGTACCGCTTATCAAACACAGGGTGATTGGGAACCCCTGGACTCTGGACTTGAGGCATAAGGTGGGGGCCACTGTGGACACACCACTCACACACAACAGACAATTTAGAGATGTTAGTTAGCTACCAGTGTATGTCTTTGGACTGGAGTACATTGAGGAAACCCTCAATGCACAGGGAGAACATGCAAACTCCTAACATGCAATGCAAAGGTGGGAATCAAACATCCAACAGTGGAGTTATGAGGCAAATATATTAAGCCACCATCATTTTACCAGATGCTATTTACGTTTATACATTCTAGTGTATTTTAATGCATTTTAGTATTCGTCAAAACACCAAGTGTACATTTAGTTATCAAGTCATACATTTCTGAAAATATTTACGGTATCCAAGTAAATTAGTTTGCAGTGTCTGCTGGATGGACTGCAATGACAGTAACTTTCTTGCACACCACACAATGTCTGACTGTATTATCTTTCACAGCACCTCTGCCTGAGGGAGATTAGACTGCCTTTTACACACACATTCTGAATGTGTCTCAGACCAGATCCTGGAAACTGGGGAATTATCCATTTATTATCCATTTAACACGATAGGATTTTTGAAGGGCTGTGAATGTTTTTAATTAGAAACTTATATGCACAACTTACACAACTTACCAAACAAGTATTATAATGCTGTATATTTTGCATTACTTTGTGTTTTGCATTGTTGCTGACAGTGAGTTTAGTTGCATCATTTCCAGGTAGTGATCTTCCATTTTATAATATTACAGTTCAGTCTAATGCATAAAGCTATTAACAACAAAGGGAAGTTATTGTGTACCTGTTAGATTATATCTTCTATATTTGTGTAACTTTGACTAGCGCATATTCTTTTTCACTTGAATTATGACTTAGTAATGAAAGCTTTGACCTTGTCATATTCTTTTCAAAGAATTTGAAAGAAAAAGAAATTTACAGTGTGTGTCTTGATTTTTTTCATCTTCACTGTGTTCTATAGTCTTCTCAGTAGTACTCAGTACACATTCCATGTCAGATGTCGCTTTCTCAGACACTGATATTTAACCACAGGGAAAGACATTCAATCTTGTACGAACGCAGGGCCACAATTTACAGCTTATCACTGCAGTCTATTTGCTGTACTGACAGCTATTCAGAAAAACAGGGGCCTCAGCTTTAAAAAGCTGTCATTAGCCCAAGAAATTGTGCAGATAATCAAACTCACCTAAAATATGAAACCCTGTTTACGTTTATCCTTTAGCTTTCTATGTACTTCATGAACCTGAGCTAATCTCTTGCTCCAGTCAAGACCTGTTCTATGAAAGCTCTCTACTCAAGTATTATAATCCCCTGCTGAAAAGATTTGCAAACTTCTACTGTCATGGGCTAAGAAGTGTTCATATAGAGCAACACACCTTTTATATTTACAGACGATTAGATTTCTGTTATACAAAGAACTCTTGGCTCAGCTGTGGTAAAATCATATGAAATGAAAGTGGTCTTTTGTATATATACTGAAATATATAACAGACATTGCGTGTGTTTACATACAGTTAAACATGGGATATGCATACTTTTTTGCAAAGAAAACATCTTGATTGTAGATGTGGCATGTACGCTTGTTAAACTAAAGCAATCAAAAGCAGTTCTGCTAATGATGGTGCTTCACAAGAAAGTTCAAATCATGTTTCTCTGTGGTGTTTTTGCATTCATTTGTATGGGAACCACCTGCACCTTTTGTGCTCTAATTTCATCTGAAGTCTATGTATCGCACGCATACATGTATTTACATTGTGCAAAGCCAACACTGTAATGTAATACAGGTCTGTTTCAGTTAGGTTTACAGGTCTTACGAATAGGATGGACAAACACAGATGATTAAACAAATTTTTTTTTGGTGGCTCAAAATGACTCTAAGTGATGCTGTTTAATTCCTGATATACAATTTACTAAAAGGAGATTAATTCAGTGTTGTGAATTTTTTACAGCTATTCACTTGGGAGATGAATTATGAAAGGTGACAGCATCTAATTCAAGCCAACAGCAAATAAAAATACTACTAACCCGAGACTAACAACAAATTGAAGTGAATATACTGTGTGCCCCTAATATGATGTTTCTTGCTAGTGATTCTTCATTTAAAAAGGTGATTACTAAAAAGTGGTCACTATGCTAAAGGATTGAATAATGTATATAATATTATTTGTATTGGGCAAACAGGTGGATATTCATTTTCTCTTATATCCCTTCTTTGACTGAGCTCATCTTTTAAGCATACTAAACATGCAGATAGGATCACAGACATTAAGGGACCCTTAAATCATGTAGTAAAAGCTTGTCATGCTAGAAAGCATGAGGTGAAATTTTAAAGTACTATATTTCAGTCAAAAAGCAAACAAATGAATAAAGAACCTGAAATGACTATTGCTAACACTGAATACAGCTTCAAGTGTAGGATCCATCATTAACTGATTTCATTTTGCAGACACTCTTATCCAT
>JAOTRN010000017.1:16688344-16701311 GCA_028566695.1 Bagroides melapterus
TACGACTGAGTGTTTGTCTTTTGCTGGTTACTCTTTTGAGTGTTGTTGACTTTACTTTTGAATTCAGTTTGCCAGGGTGATGAACTTTAACCAGTTAGATTTTAGTTTTTATGGAATATGCCTATAAAATATTTACTCAAATCTGCACTTCCTGTTTCATATAAAATATTAAACATGTATGCACCAAAAGCATTTTATCGTTTCCTCATGCCAAGTCAGGCATGTAAGGAGGGGTTCCAGTTCAAGGGAAAGGGGTATTCATATAAGCTGATTAACATGGCACTTCTGTGGGCAGAAAAAGAACACGGAAATAAAATAAAACATCTTGATTAAATAAGATTTATGTATAACTTAGGATAGTTTTTTTTATCTTTGCTGGTTAACATGACCTTCTTTTGAAGACATTCCTGTTTGGGACCCATCCCATGTGAGATCATAACTATTTATAGAATATTTAATGAATGAATCATTAAATAAGGATGAAACAGTTTCTCCAGCATAGGTCAAAAATGGGAAGGATGGATATCAGTTTGATTGACGCACACTTAGATAACAGCTGACTCTTACTACAACTGCAGATTACTGTACTAAATGGTACGTTACTGTAGCATTGGGTGTCAGTAACCTCTTACTTCCTGTTCAGCTCTGTGCCAGGATTGAATTTAAGTCACTTTAGATTTATATAACTAGAACCGTCTATATGTATTTTATTTAAGACACCTGGACATAAGTGGTTATAATGCTTCTAAGTGTGTTTGATAGGTGTGCATGACTGCTGTGTCAGCAGGCCATACTAGTTCCACAAGGATATACATGTCTAGCAAGACTGCATTGCTCCACATGATTTACCTGTTTAAGTAAATGTCCTGAAAACGATTGGGTGTGTGAACGATAAATGAAGCATTAAAGGAATCTTATCCCATTTTTTTTATAAACTTTCGCTCTATTTCCAAGGAACAAAAGCTATGGCATAAATGCACAAAATCTTGAATTACATTAAACTGTTTTATATTTAATTTCCATTGATGATTGCCTAAAACCTGTGAACCAAAAATCAACAGAAGCATGAAGCCATTAAAGGAGCGTCCAGAGACACGAGTGCTGCCACTTTCCATCATACTATACATACGGTCCAATTATATTGAAATTGCATGGCCAATTATGTTCTTTTTGCTGTATGTTGAAGCCATTTGGGTTTATGTTCAAACTATTAATGAGGCGGTAGATCAGAATTTCAGCTTTCATTTTCTGATGTATACATCTAGGTATTGTTGAAAAAAAAATTTTTTGAACCCACTCATGATATAGTGATAAAACATATTGGTGTGTGACTGACAGGTGTTCAGTGATGACCAGTTGCATCCTGTTGTTTGAACAATGAATAGCTCTCAATATCTGCTCATGGTTTGAGCCCTAGGATTCTCTTGTTTATTTGTTGTGACAAAAGAACAATCCAAGCTGAAGACCAGAGAGATATGTAAAGGAGAAAAGCAAGTCATTTAGAAGTTGACAAATGGTGTGAACATGATCTTAGCTTTGGACGATTCGGGATGTAAATAGCAATATGATGTACTACTAATTAGAAATTGTATGGAACAATAGCTAATGACAAATAGTGCAAGATCTGTGAAGAACCACCCCCAAACGACAGTCAGTGGCATCACCAGCAACCTCCACAGGGCAGAGGTGAAGATATCACAAACCCCCATACATAGAAGACATACAACATTAGAGAGCACATACCACAACATGGAAACTACTTTATCAGCAGTATCTTAAAACCAGATTAGAATTGACAAAGAAATACAGAGCTGAACCACAAATGTTTTGGAACCAAGACAGGCCATTTACAAGTGGCCAAAGTGTGGAGGAAGAAAGCATCTGTTCAACATCCGAAACATATGAGCTCATCAGTCAAGCACATTGGAGTTAATGTCATGGCTTGGGCTTACATGGCTTCTTCTGGAACAGGCTCACTTATCTTTTTATTGATGAAACTCATATTGGTAGCAACAGAATGAATTCATAAGTCCATAAAAACTTCTTGAAAGCATCTTGTCTGGCAGTTTACAGAGAAATGATTCCCATACTTGAGAAGAACTTCAACATCATACATGCTTTATGCATGGCCAACACAAAGTACTTCATCATGTGGAGAAGTGGAAGATTTTAGACTGGTCAAGTCACCTGACCTTAACCGAATTGAGCAGCATTTCACCTCCTGAAGAGGAGACAAGGGAGAATAGTAGTCTCACAGTTTCACAGAAAAACCTTATATATAAACACTCATACAATAAT
Source organism: Bagroides melapterus (assembly GCA_028566695.1). Taxonomy (NCBI): domain Eukaryota; kingdom Metazoa; phylum Chordata; class Actinopteri; order Siluriformes; family Bagridae; genus Bagroides; species Bagroides melapterus. Next base: position 16,690,643 of record JAOTRN010000017.1, read on the forward strand.
GCTGCACCTTCCATATATTAATTATTAATGTTTTGTAGCGCAAATTTTTTTAACATATTGGGTGTTACCCACTTCAAGCAGAATGTCAAATTGCTTTTCCTTTGATTAGACATAAAATTCTCCTTTTTATTTTAAAAACAACATGGCATGCAATTTCACCGTAGTACAATATGATAACATGGGTATTTAAAAAAGGTAAAATATATACAGTTTGAAAATACTCACTTCACTTTACCAGGCGCTATGATTAAAAAAGCATGCATTCAATGGTGGTATGCAAGGGTGTCTGATCTTATCTGAAAAGGTCAAGTGTGAGTGCAAGGTTTCATTCTAATCATATAGAAGCCATATCTGATTATCTATTTAAAGCCAAGATCAACTGATTAAACAGGTGGAGTCAGTTGTGGATTAATTAGAATGAAATCCTGCACCCACACTGGGGCTTTCCATGTGTGTTATTTTGGTTAATTAAGCTAAAGCTCTGTTAATTAATCCGCCCAGAAATTAAGATACTGATATGTTAATTTAGCTAATTATCTGTTAATTAGGCTACATTCTTGCTGCATTCTGATGCCCTGCAGGAAAAGCCCTTTTATTTTCTTTTTCTATTAATTTCATAAGTCCAACAGTCCTAGGTAGTCCAGTTTTCCATTTTTTATAAACTAATTTTACAATTAAGTTGTAAATGAAAATAAATTAAAACTAAACTTTAAGTTAACTGGGTACTGAAGAGAACATGATCCTAAACATAAAGACGTGCTACTGTTCATGACACGTGCAGCCAGCAAAGGCACATGCCATAGACATGTGCATCACCAAATTCCATCTGTTAAATCTCATCATTAATACAGGTCCCTATGCACACACGTGACCCTGTAACATAAATAACAAGTGCTTTAAATGATTGTGGACACTTACACATTAAAACAGTTAAAAAGTCTGTCTGGGAACCATTCACATGTCAGGAATGACATAAATTAGCAGGATAAATAGTAGGAATTCAAAAGACATTATGTGTTTATATGAAGTGGATATACACCATTCTTTGGAATGATGTTCAATTAAAACAAATGAAAGCAAAAGCAAAAGTGTCTGATATAATTGTATCACTTAGTTTTCAGGCTTTCAAAAGGTATAGGTAGACATTACAGATGAGCATGTAAGCAGATTTTGCTTTTTATTAAAAATAAACAACTAAAACAAACAATTCCAGAGGGTTAGGTAATACTCAACATGAGAAACAGAATATAGGTGAGACAATTAGCACACAGGTGTGAACCAGTCAGAACAAATGGCAGAGCAGTAACCAAAGCTGAGCACAAAACAGTTAATGAACACATAATCTCACAGACACAACGATGCAACAAGGAAAATAGGTATCTGACTGATAATCACCGTGATAACAATCATGAGATTTTTTCATCAGAATTTGCAAATGTAGATTTGAAAAATAAAGAAATAAATAAAGGTATACTCTAAGTCAGTATTAAATAATGTTTTTTGTTGATTATAGAAAGATTATCTGTCTAAAATGCAATAAATAAAAAGATCCCTTCAAGTACAAAATCTCTTTCAGGCAGTTAGATATTTTCAGTTGCTGGAGGAGTTTACTTTTGCAAATGAAACACTGCCAGGCATTTGAGACAGAACCCTTGTGTGAATGTAACCCTGCTTATTTACCAGTGCACCGATCTAAAGGATCTTTTGTAAAGCCTCGCTCTCCCTTGAGCTCTTCTAGAGTTGTGGGAATGTTCCCAAATGGCTGATTAAAGCCAGGCGGTGGGGGAGCGTGAAATGTAAAATGCTGCTCAGGACATGCAGAGGGTTGATGAGGACATTATAACATGCATAGCACTTAATCCTACTTAAACCTAAAATTATGTCATAGGTGTTTCTGAATCTGATGTACAAGTGACATCTTTTTGCTGTTTGTTAGTATTAGATTTGTTAGGATACACACTTAGGACACAGTACTGTATATCATGTCTTTGTATGATACAGTCCACTTGTTTTCATGCCAACTGTTATCCTTCAGTGCAAGGTTTTGTTTAAAAAAAGATTACTTGCCTGCTGTTCCAGATTTTTACAACAAATTTTAAAAAGTACAACAACAACCTCAAGAAACAAACATTCCCTGCAACAAGATACTTGATTTTGAGTCAGCTTGATTTCATGTACTAACTTAATAATGGCATGATGGAAAGTTTTCCAGTATCTGATGAACGCATGTTCAAAATGATCTAATGAATATTTATTAAAAGTGCATCTGGTGTTGGCATTCATTATGTTGTCCATGCTGACTGTTATCTTTCTATGTGAATTCAGCAGAAAGTATTGTTGAGACATATTAAACATATCTGTTACTGTGAAAGAGGAAGTCCTGTACATGATACACATAGGGGAAGTCCCCACACAACAGATTACTGCATTAGGAAATCTAGGCCCTTTATATACCTTTTGAGTAGAGTGATTCATTCTCAAGTTTATTGTTTGAAATTGCATACTATTTCTATTTCTGTTCTATTGTGTATTGTGTCAGTAATATTGTGCAATTTTTGCTCTATCTCTCTAACCATTTTAATGAAATTACTGTAGCATCTCTTCATAGCATCTACATATGTAAGGGTCCTGCTAGATCCTAAAGACACCCTGTTCCACTTGCTAATCAGATTTACAGACCAAACAGGTGTGATCCCTTTTTTTTTTTTTTAGACTGGAATCACTTTTTTTGCAAAATCTCTGACGTCTGACCTCTGAAAAAGAACTTCCTGGAGTGGGAAATACCTTTCTACATGTAAGTGAAACAGTCACAAAATATTTTCCTCTTGCATCAGGTATCTTATCTGCTGCATGAAAGCACTGTAATCACACCTAGCACTTTGGTGACCCATGACCTGCAATTATAGCAACTATTTTGCTCCAGCAGCCGAATGTCACGTACATGTGAGTGTGTGAGGAAGCTCTGACTTGTTGTGAAATGTAATTGGTTCATCCACATTTAAATACTATGAAAAGGTTTTTTCATCAAGGAAACTAATAAACATGCAGCTATGGTGCACATACTGTATATATGGTATCATTACAGTTCTATTCAATTTAATTCAGTTTTATTTGTATAGTGCTGGACATTGTCTCAAAGCAGCTTTAGAACATAAAATGTTTATTTAATTTTATTTGTATTACTCACTGTTTATCGCCAATGAGCAAGCCTGAGGTGACTGTGACAAGGAAAAACTCCCTTAGATGGTATGAGGAACAAACCTTGAGAGGAACCAGACTCAAAAGCGAACCCGTCCTCCTTTGGGTGACACCAGAGAGTGTGAATACAAATTATTATAAACACCAGAGTGTGATTATAAATAATGTCCTTTCTAGACATATAAATTCATTTGGAGTTGTGTAACCTGGAGCTCCTGAGCAACTCATAAATTAGCTCATCATCTGAGTTCATTATAGATTCAATACCAACTCTTCCATGCCAAAGCCTTCAAATGCTCAATGATGGAGATACAGCATATGTGGAATGTTATTTTATGTATTGATTAAGAGGTTGTTCTCCTCAAAGTCCTCATGGGGTCAGCAACTTCTCTTCAAATGTCTGAAATCTTCCTGAAGCGGAATCCAACAGGAGCTGGTTCATCTCTAGATGCCTCAGGATCCCCACAGGGTTGGCTTTTTCTTTTTGAGGTCAGAAATCTTCAAGTTATAGAAAAAAATAACTACAAAATAATAATATCCACAAGTGAGTAAGTTACTACAACAATGTAGTTAGTCAGAATATAGATCAGAATATTCTAAATCAGAAACTAAATCAGAATATAGTATGCCTGAACACACAAGGAATAAAAGAAACAACAACAGATAAAAAATTGGTACTGTAGCTCTGATGTAATTCCTTTTAATGTGTAACATAAAATATGTGTAATATGTGTAATATGTGTAATTGTAATTGCAAGAATGCAGGTGAAATGACAGTTCAGAGGAGTTCTGTGACTCCTTAGGTTCTCAAAAGCTTCTGTAAATGTGGAAAGTAGAAATGTTATGTAATTTATAGTGGACAGTTAACGCCAGCTAAAAATACTGACTGGTATTTTTTTGCACATCAATGTACCGCATTACAATTAAAATTGCCCTTTATTCATAATAATCATACTGTTCCTCCAACAATCTGCCTTCATATATACATTGTTAAATATATCCATGTACTGTCTTCCTTTTCCCACATGTATATGTTATTTTGTCATTTTTGTTTTAAGTATTTTAGTTCTGTAATTCTTGTCATTCTTTGTATGGTTGTGAATGTGAGAAATGATATTTGAATTTGAATTTGGTACAGTGTACAGCTCTGGAACTATTCTGGAGGGATAAAACAATTCTTCCAAAAATATTCCCTCCTTGGGTTGAAATCTGGTAGCTGTGAAGACTCTTGTATGCCCTGTGGATGAGGATTTGAAGTGGTTTATACACTGCAAGTCATTTATGCACTGTACTAGAGCATTCCTCTCTATATAATTATTAAAGTACTTCTCTTGCTGACTGTCTGATTCATCCTGCATTAATCTCAGTTGTCTGTTTTTTTTTTCATGCATAAACACAGTCATACACAAGTGTCATGATTATGATATATGTGCTTTCAACCACAATGTCCAACCCTGTTGTGACTCATTGTGGATGGTGCCATGGATACACTGGACAGTTTATGCTTAAACCGCACTGTTCTTCAGGGGATCATGTACTGTACGATTTTTTTATAGCTTTGTATTTGAGCTGTAATTGTACCACTGATAATGAACACCCTTTCAACAATTGTAAACAACTGCTTAACTTTAAAGCAGTTAAACTTTTAACATAAAAGCATTGTTGTATTTTTGTTGAACAATTTTCGGCTGTGGATAGTCATTAGTTATATTAATATAGATCTACACCTGTTTTTTTTTTTGTTTTTGTTTTTTTAGCAAACCTGCTGTGTGACAATGTGTGGGGTAAAGAGGACTTTACTGAGTTATACAGTAAGATTGAGTGTTTACCTAGTAGCTCATGCACAGGGCACTCCTCCCCTTCTGTCTGCTCTCCTGTCGTCACCAGAGTACAAAAGAGTACACCCTCATCAACACACACACACACACAGACACACACACACACACACACACACACACACACACACATGTATACTGTCTTGACTGTTCTTATTAAAACCTAGGCAGACTGCAAGATTCATGTTCACACTCTGTTAGTAAAAGAGTTTGTAAATGTTTGTTTAAGCCAAGTTAAACTAAAAAATTTCTGACAGATTTGCATGTTGTAAGTTGATAAATGGCATTCCCATGTAAATTACTAGGTGTGTGCATGGCACAGGTGATGTGTCGAACACTGCAAAGGGTGAAATTATAAAAGCTTTTTATGTCAAATATCTGCATTCTGACTAGGGTTTACATGTGGAGGAGGAATGCATTCTGACATTAGTACATTAGGAATTACAGTATATGGTTCATTGTAGGTTGAGACATGCCAGATCACTTATCACACTTTGAATGTGCCAAAAATATGTGCCAAGCACAGCATGTGCTTACTCCTCTAGTAGTATCAATTTTGTCATCTGCACTGCCTTAGCTTACAGAAACAGTCTGCCCTCCTTATAGATGGTGCCATTTCTTCTGAGCACAACTAGTCTTATTTGCTTAAAATTAATTTGGTTTGGCTGGCTGGCTTTAGATATATTTTATATCCATTTTAACATTTCATAATGCCATTAAAATGTTTGTGATTGAAATAAATAAGCAAATTTAAATTTGACAGTGTGATCCATATATTATAATGCAGAACATTGATAATGTTAATTTGAAGTTAAATAAAGGTTTATTAGTTCGTCTAGTTATGCATAATTTTACACACTCAGGAGAATGAGGAGAATTTTTCTGAGGTAACTGCGCTTTCATAAATACAATATTTATTGTGTAAATGCATGAAAGACTGATTTATGTATAAGGAGTAATGTGTTCTGTGTTCTGTGTGTGTGTGCCAGGTCACACACCGTGGCCTACAAAGCCATCATAGACGACACTTCCTCACCCTGTACCACAGACATTGTCACGTTTACAATCTCCTGATAATCACACACCTGAACACAATCAACTCCACACAGTGTATAAGAACTGACATCAGTTCCACACTCATATTGCGAAGTAAAGCATGTGGTGTATCTCATGTTCCAAGCCTTTATTTCTATGTATTCTTCTGGTATTGTCTTTGTTCTTCATGCCATTTATGATTTTGAATGTTACCTGCATATTGAGGTGTGCTGATCACCTGACTGTTACCTGCTTTGGATTTGTTTGCCTGTAACTGTAATAAAACCACAAACTCTATTTGCATTCATCTTCACCTCCAACTCATGACTGTATGTGTGTGATTGTGTGTGTGAGAGAGAGTTAGTGTGTGCTGTGACACACAGCTGTAGTGCTTTTCAAGCATACTTTGTCTTTGTGTTCTCATCCCAGCTTGCCTTGCTTTCTCAGCTGCCTAACTGAAGCAGCAGGCAGCCTTGACATTGGCGTCATATCACTGTTTGTCCCTAAACATGACATATTCGTTTGTGTTCTGGGTCACACACCATCCTTCATCTCATGGAACAGTTTCTCATCAGTGGCTGTGTGTCTCTGAACAGCCAGGTGACATGTGAGAACAGAAAGAGTTGTTGCCAGTTGCCCTGGAAAGCTGTAATAATAATTTAATGTCAGAACTGGTTCCGATTTTTTGGCAACATTCAAGACAACAATTTGCTATACACACAAAAACATCTCTTCACATACTATATTAAGTTTAACAAAAAAACAAAAAAACAAAAAACAAACAAACAACAAAAACATTTTTAGATATGACTAAAACATCCCTACTAAAACCTAACAAATTCCTCTGGTTGAACTAGAAGTAGAATTGTGTTTTGTAGAACCAGTCGGTTAGTTAAACATAGTAAGAATGTTAATGTCTTTTCATCTTCCTTTTCCATTATCTTTTTTTTGGAATGCACCAGTAAAGATTTCCTGCCTTGATCTTTCGTGTTCACTGCAGCGTCACTTTTTAAACAAGTCTAACAGCAGATTAAATATCTTCTGTTTAAGTATCTTTTAAAAGGTCAGCTCCTTCTGAATGACTTATTATGATTATATACTAATTTGGTGTTCTATCATTTAGTCTACATTTAATTCATTTATTTCTGCATTTGAATAAGCTCACTGTTGTCTGGCTCTTATTAACGACCTCACATAGTTACTTGTGTTAAAGATCCATAGCTATCATGTGTGTGTGGTGAGCTCCATGAGCACTAAAACACTTTCAGGTTTTAAAACTGCTAATGAAGGCATAAAATAGTGACAATACACTGGTTTTAAGATGGCTGACCCCTTAAGTGTGCACAAAACACACACACACACACACACACACACACACACACACACATGGTAAAACACAAATTGAATCGGTAGTCACTGCTGCCATGGCAACGTGGCAGTTACTAGCCTGTCTAAACCTCCCATGTTTTTAGACATGTAATTCCCCTTAAAGCTCACATTTCCTTTTGTGTACTCTGTGCTCACTCGTGTGTTAGCACATCAGTGTGTTTTTCAGCGTGTATGTATGTGAGTTCACTTGTCCACATGTATTGATGTATGTGCAACCATTTTTTTTTATCATGCCTGTATAAATTTACAGTTTTTCATGGATGTTCTCACTGATGCTGTGGCTTGAATAACATTTCTCAAAAACCAGCGCCATCCTCGGTTTTCCCTAGACTACTGGAACAAAACTCTAAAGACAGATTACTGGAGTCTACTCCTGAAAAGAATTTGCGTTGTGCTTTAAGCACAAATTACAGGGTTTAATCAAGTTTCATTTTTGGCAACCACTAAAATAAGCAAACAAGCAATAAACAGACAAAAACACACATTGCAAATCAATTTGAAATGGCCTGTCTATAAACACAACAGAGCTTTTCTTTACACTTCCATATCTTTCTTTACAAAAGTTTCTAAAAGTTGTATAGGGAAGTAAAATATGTTCATGAATTATGTGTATGGAGTTGTATCTAATCGTATCTGTGTTTGTTATGGATACATATGTGTTAGCATATATGAGTGTGTATTGTACTGTACTTGTGTATGTAATTGTATATGTAATTGTATGTGTGTGTGTGTGTGTGTGTGTGTGTGTGTGTGTGTGTGTGTTTGTGTGTGTGTGTGTGTGTTTGTAAGCTCTTAGTAATTGCCATTTGTGGTTGCCGTAATTGCATTTCCTAAACATATCCTCATTGCTTTTGCGTGTGCATGACTGTAATCACCACACCCTGCTGTCAGAGTGTGTTTGTCTGCGTGCATGTGTTAAATGTTGTTTCTTCACTCAGGACACAGACATGAGGAAAGAATGAACAAAATATTAACTAAATGTAATGTATGTTCAATACTTTCAGTTTCTGTTATGCTGAAAATATGCTGCCAGAGCAACAAGCATCAAACTATACATAGGCTACTGCTCATACTAAACCCTGCCCAAAAGTATCTCAGATCCAGAATGTGAAATATTTCCAGTACATCTAAGATGTCTATTTCCAGCAGCTAAGCCAAACAAAGCCTTATTTTATTGGTTGTTTATTTTCAGATTTCATAAACCAACAGGAACCATCAAGAACAACATAAAAAATGAAATTAAATAATTCTACATTCAAAAACCAGTAGAAATGTTCAAAGTTTTCAACAGTGGCAGAACAAAAATGACTAAAAAGCATTATTTCCGAGGTAGATTCTTCCACACTTCTTATGAATGTACAGTATAGGAAATGAACATATAATAAAAAAGACACATAACTGTTCTGAAGCAATGATTCCCTGGTCGTCCAGCAGCAGAATCTTGTGCTCCATGGCCTAGGTTTTATTCTGAGGCAAAGAACCAACCCAGCCACTGAAGGGTTAACTCTCTCAGGAAGGACATCCAGTGTAAAACCTGTGCCAAAATCAAATATGTGAGGTGGGATGATTGGAAAGGATGATCTGCAGTGATGACCCTGAACAGGGAGAAGGAGAACAACATTATATGATGCAATAAAGACTAACAACTTCTAACAGCATCTGACAGACACTAGCTACCTCATTATTTGATCATTTTCTCATCACCCTTCCATTACACATATAACAACTTTTACCACCCCACCAAACAAGCGTATTTTGGTGAGATTTAAGGAATTTGCTCCTTTCTCTTTCTCAGTTTCCTTTCAAGTTTTCTTATATGCAAATTCATCATTTGCATAACAACTTGTGGTAGGAAACATGACCTATCTTCTGCGCTCTTCTCAAGAGAACTTGTTGTGCCCTGTGATGATGGACTAGCACCTCGTCCATGGTGTCCCATTGTCCAGAAAATTAATGGATTGAAGTGCAAGAAGCCCTACTCTTTTGGTATCCTCCCAACACCCAGCATGTTGCATACTGCATAACTAGCCAGCTATTTAGTACATAAAGTAGAAGTTACAGATTATTAGAAAGTTATGCAGTTATATGAGTGAAAACAGTGTAGCTTTATTTAAAAAATGGCATTTAAATGCACTTAGTATCAGTCATTATTTATGAAAATCTTCTCTAGATTAACAAATGTTTCGATAATGCAGATTTATTTCATACACAAAGCTCTGCTAGCATTCATTGTATTAAAACTATGTGATCCTGCTCAGTTACATTCTGAATACTCTTCATATAATAAGTCTATTTTTGTCTCATGCATGAAGTTGTTATAAGAATGAATTCTATGAATGCTAACCACACCATAATTGTAGAAAAATAGTTTTAATCTAGCACAGTAAGAGTTTCTCTGGGTTGTCCACCTCGAAGAAACTTTAATGGGATCATCACCTATTTATTCTCTGAGACATGGAGGATGGTTTCTGACTCTTAACTACTGAAATTTGTCAGTCAAATGAAAACTAACTTTACTTTTTATTGTCTGAGGCAACAGCATGTCATTTGGCAGAACAGAATCACAGCGGTGGAATTACAGGTTAAGCAAGCACACAAGTCTTTCATTTTATTCACGGTTCATAAAATGCCAAATCTACAAAAACTGTAATCAAATGATGAGTTGGTATTTCCTTTTAATGTGTTCTCTTCTCCCTTTTCCTTCTTCTGCTATATGAAGAAATTTTCACTTGATACTTGTCCAGACTTGATGTACTGACAACAATGTACTGTACCACAAAGTTACAATATAATTACATAACTATGAGGATTGTGTATGTTCACAGACCTGAAGACTCCACATGCCGTACACATTTACTCTCATACTTATCTACTTGTGCAGGCAGCTATAAACATTTCCAGGAACTTTTCGGAACACAATTAAAAAAATATTTTTTTCTGCTTTGAGAAAAAAAGCTCTACAAACTCTCTGCTGGTCATAACATGAGACCAGGAAGAAACTTTTTCAGGCTCCATTTAGGTTCCAATTTCCTCAGATAACAAAAACCACCTGTAAAATGTTTATTTTTATAATTAATTGCAGCCTCATAGATAAAGTAATAAAGCATGAGTTTGTTTCTCATGATTTGAAATTTTTAACCTACAATAGAGAAATAAAAAAAAAATCTAAAATGCAACTTGGTTAGTTTATTCATTTTAATGTAAGAGCACAT
>JAOTRN010000017.1:16753106-16769943 GCA_028566695.1 Bagroides melapterus
CTAGAGACACATTTAAAAAAGTAGGAATAAAAACTGGTAGGAAATAGAAAGGAAGATTTGTTGAGAAGAAAAGCATAAATTAAGGAGTCATGGAGATTTTCTTTATTTGTAAAACCAAGTCACCAAATCTTTAATGTCCCTCATTTAAACACACCCATATTACTCCAATAAATTAGGTACCATTTTATCATTGTATTTGGACTTTTTCCTCAAAATATTTCTTGAAATCTTGTAATTTTCTTTTTTTAAAGCAGGCCCCAAGAACTCCATTATTGCCATTGTAATGTTGGACTGCAATCTGTGCTGAGTGTGTGGTGTGAACAAAGACTTAAGCGTATGAATTTTGCAGTTATGATCTATTAAGTATTTTATATTAAATGCCATCGAAAAGGCAATTAATTTCTTCTAAGATTAAGGTAAGTATGAACCGACTATGTTATAAAGTGATGGTTGAAGTGAAATCATGAATAACCAAAATGTGTTGTCAGAAATTCTTTCACATTTCTAGTGCTGTAGGAGTTACTAGTGACCTCAGAACTGACAGTGAGTTTTTCTGATATATGAATTTGGATCAGGTAATTAAGAAAACAAATAATTAATAAAATAGTTTAATTAATATAAATATTTATAGATACACCGTCAAGTGTTAAAAATGGCACAAAGAGAAAAGGACACTTTTTCATTCTGTGAGTGTGTTTCCTGTTGTTTGCCCTCATATCCTGTAAGAGCAACCAACAGGACAGATTATTCCATTTGAAAAGCTCAAAGTAGTTTAGCTTTGAGTCCTTGTTCCAAAAATGGATGCATCTCCATCCGTTTAAGCACCAGGAATAGCAGTGGCAGTGAGGAAGCAAACACTACAGGGAAATCCGTTTTACTCTGCTTCCTCTTTCTTCCTTTATAAAAAAAAAAAATCCATGCCAGATTTAATTGGCAAATTGATTTAGTGCTGGTGTGCATAATCTCTGTGGCCTCTCTGCCAGCACAATAAACTTGGACTGAATACTATTTGAATAATGGGGACTCTTTTGAATAATGGCAGAAGCTGCCACAGCTAAAGGGTTTCTACTCAATTCCTTTAGCTCTTAACCCTTATAGTCTGCTCAAACTAATAAAAATGGAACAATTACCTTGGGGAGAAAATCCAAATATGGTCAGGGCTTTCAAGCTCCATTTCCAATTGTATTGTTTGTATTATAAGATGAAGTATTTAAAAACACATTACAATTGTAGATCCACAAAATCTAAACAGATCTAGCATCAATTGTTAGAGCATCTCCTGATAATTAACAAACATAAAAACCGACTTCACTTATGCTCTGATCTACCTTTCAATCAACTCTCTTCAGGGTGAAACTCTCAGCCTGTCTGATAAATTAACAGAATAACTGTATTATTACTATTTTATTACTATCATTGTTTTTTTTTTTTTTTTTTTTTTTGACAAAGACAGAGATGCTAATAAGCATGAACATTTACTGGAAAAGTCATTTCATTGCATGCTGTTGTAACTACTGTAATCGATTAAAAAAAAAGAAGAAGCAGCCCCCCAGTGTTTCACTTAAAATGGTGAACTGCAAACTAAATAAAATAGACAACATGTGCATTGAGAATTTGATGAAAAATGAATAAATCAGCAGAATATTCCAGTTCTGAGGCTATGTGTAGGGCAGATTCAAACTGTCTGGAAACAAAAGATGACTTTTGAAAACAGGAAATATGTGAATTTCTAGTAGTTGTTGTTATTGTCTGCAAATCAAGCTAGACTTTTACTGCTTCGCTCACTCTAAGAAATGCGGCATCAGGCCTTGTCACACCTGTAAAGTGTTTGAACTGCAGCAAAACAAGAAACAGGAAGTTCTTGGCTTAGGTTGTGTTGTGGGATTGGAGCAGCCCCACTTGTCCTACCCTGTGGAAATGGGACGAGGTGTTTTTGTGTGAATCCACAGTGCTAGCTGGCGCCTCAGCTTGATTAATGTGAACCCTGGTGGCTTTTTTCTCATAGTTGGTTGTCATTTTTATATTCTTTCCAGTGTCCTGTCAGCAGAGTGTGTGAGGAAATATGCTCAACTCGGCAAAATCTGTTTTTCCCCCTGCTTTTCTTAGTCGTAAATATGTATTTGATCATCATTTGTCATGTCTCGGTGGAGACCAGAGGCAGATTATCAGTAGATTAGATAACACAATGAAGCTGAGTGTTGGCTGTGTGTGTGTGTGTGTGTGTGTGTGTGTGTGTGTGTGTCTGATCGCAATCTATGAAAGACTGAGTTTCGTGAGCTCAGGGTAATCCACCTGCCTGGCTTTGTCTGCAAGACTCCCTCATCACCTAAAGAAGAGAAGGAGTGAAGAAGAGAGAGAGAGAGAGAGAGATGGATGGAGAATGTGTATGTGAGAGAGAGCAGGAGAGAGAAGGCAGACAAAACCTCTTCTTTTTATTACCCATCTGATAGGATTGTCACGCTGGAATGCAATCGCTCCTCTGAAGGCGAGTATTGGAGATACATACATCACCCTGCAGAGGAGAGAGAAAAGAGGAGACAAACAGAAAGTGCTTTCTCTCAGCATCCTGTCTGCTCTTTTGTGCACATGACCTTACACTTTGTCATCCTTCACTGAGGATTCAGCAACAATATGCATTCAAGTCAATCTTTATTCAAGTCCAAACACTGTGATAGAGTCATTGGGAATGTCAACTCAAACAATCCATCTGCATAAATAATGATATTAGTGCCAAGATGTTCTAATGTGGGCAGAGCAAACCTTCATTAACATGTCTTACCCATAAGCCCCCTTCCTCTTTTTACTTCACAAAGGTGTCAGGATTGCCAGTGGTAATGACCACCAGTTTCCATTCATTTGTAATATTTCATTACAAATGAAACACTTTTTTAAACCATGTTGTCTGCTTGCCATTCTCCATTTTTTAGCCGAATAGACATTTTATTATTACCATAATGTAAGATGGATGAGATGATGATTTTTGATGATTGATTAATTTTCTTTATCAATTCAAAGGCAGACAAATCCAAAACGTTAAAAAAGAGTCATGGAAAATGATCATGCAGAAGTCAGGAGATGTACAAACAGTGATACTCGAGGAAGAGACGTGTAACGACATGTAACCATAAATCTGTAGAACAGAATTAAAAGACTTGGTATTGACAGGGACAGGACACCAAGTGTATACTTCACAATGTGTGTGAGTTATTAAGTAGTGTTGCTGTGATTGTTCATTTGAGCCCAGGTGAGCAGTCAGAATGAAGGTGACCGTGAGCTAGTTTGTGCTGATTGGGTGTTGTAGTCCTAGCTGTCCACGTTTCCAGCACACTCTGTGTTACCTGATGTGGAACATGACACCTAAAAGCAAGAAATAACCTCATAACTTCCACAGCAAGCTTAGATAAGTTCTACAAACACATAAACAACATAATATACCAGAAAATTTAAAGGTAAAAAATCAAGATGACTTGCAGGTTGATATTCAGGGCTCTTCAATAAAAATCTTGAGTCTGTTTTTAAGTCTTTCATCGATATGTTGGAATGGTTAATATTTTCTTGCATTACAATGCCATTCTACTGCCTGCTTATACTGATGCCTGTGGGAATAGCTCTCACTTCATCTCTGTCTAAAAAGACTGATGCAACAGTGTTTTATTTGTGCTCTTACACCTCCTCATCTCTTCACCATGATATTGCTCAAATGCAAAGCTTCACATTTCATACTAATACCACCATCAATACCATTGCTGTAACTGCTCAGAGCAGCTGCGCTTGGTAGCTGTGCCGGAACTTTGAGTCTAGTCTATGCTGTGTCCACTATTTCTGTGCTGGATATCTCATTAAAACAATGTTGAACACGCTGGTGGTGTAAAAAGAAAAGGAAAGAAAAGAAAAACAAAGAGGGTCATGATGTTTTGGAAGCTATCAGAGAAACCTGACCAATTTTCTCTTTTTCAACACTGTTATGACTGCACCAGCACTGTACACACACACAATACAACACTGCCGGCAAATTAGCACCAGAGCCACTGAACACATCACATGTTTTAATATACAATATATTTTCTATATATTTAGGTGCCTTTTTGTTCTTTAAGGACTGTACAGTAATGTTTGAAGAAACATTCTCATTTACATGTACCTGAAAAGCAAGATTCATGACATGATTATCATCTAAACTAGACGGAACATGCAATTATGCATGAATATGAACTTGGATCATATGCATGAATTATGTTCATTAAAAATCCTTGCTTCTGATTGGCTGGCGGGTTTCCATTATCTGATTACATGATGAAAGCAAAAATGTAATCACAGTTCTAAATGAATACTCCTGATATTATGTGTTTACCATTTATGTGACATCAATAATGGCTTATGCTATATTCATAAGTTGACACTGCAATTAGACTAATGACTTTAGTTATGCAAATAAAGAATATATATGATCAGGGAACTGGAAGAATGAGGCAATATCATTGTCCTATTGATATGCATGAGGGACTTGAAAATGAGTGAAAAAAATCTAATCAGAATCTGCTTTTTTATATTATTCATATTATTCAGTGGCCATGGTATAATTTAGATAGGAGACTCTGTTAGACACGTTAGTATTTTTACCTCCGTCTTTTCCGTTGCCTCTCTCGGACATAATCTCATACGTATCAAAGATATTATGACCATCTGCAGCTCGTTACACTCTTCGATCCACCATTCATTTTTTTATGAGATCATATCACCCACCCAATCTTGTGCATTCCCAATATTTCACAAGGGCCCAACTAGGAGGTTATACTGTACCATCACCTTCATCTCCGGCCCAATGAAAATAATGCTGTCACCTGGTCCAGATCTTATTTACAGTCAGTATCTCCACAGAAATTGTTTAATCTGACATCAGATGTAGAGTGTCATGTCTGAATTATTCAGAAGGCAGAACGAAGTCTTCCAAATCTAGTCACCACCACCCCACCACCCGACCCCTGCATATATCAGCAACCCCACACATTCTGAGATTCCTGGATGCCCCATGCATTGTGCAATGTGTGTGTCTGTGTGTGACAGAAGGTCATGAGTTGGGACGGGGTGGGAAATTCTGTGCGCCTGTGCAATCAGCGGGTATTGCGGTGCAGCAGTGCGAGGCATGAGCGATGCAGACATGGCTCTGTATTAGCTCTACACGTGTATGCACTCATAGCCATCAGCCCAGGCACAGTAATGGAAAACTCATGTCTTATCAAATGCACCTGTCAGTCAGGGAGGCGTTGGCGTGGAGATGTTGAGAAGGATGGGTGTGTGTGTATGTGTGTGTGTGCATTCGTCTGCTCTTTACAGCCTCTGCGTTGACTAGTCAATAATATTAAGCTACTCAACAGTGGCTGCTCTTGCAGTAGACTGTTGCCTGATCTTGCGTGTTAGATGAGCACCAGGGCTGCTGTGTAGTTTTTTTATGCTTCTATGTTTAAAAAGACTGAAGCCTTACAGCAGTACTACAAAATTTATGAAGTCCATTAAACAAAATATATCAGAAAAGATGAGGAGACTGAAGACAAAGCAATAGGTGTACTCTGTTGACCAAATGAATAATAAGTGTGGTGCTGAAGGGGGTAAAAATGAGGGACAGAGAAAGACAGATTGCCAAAAATAGTGTTATGGAAACAACGGATAGTTGGGGCACAGTAGATTTTACTCTCTGACCTTCCTTCTCACTAGCTGGATGTTGCTACTGCTGTTCCCCTCCTGAACCATCACTCCTACGAGCATGTTGAGTCTCACACCATGGAGCCTCATTATTCTCCTAACATCACAACACATCAGGATCCAGCTACCACACACATACACATGCCCTGTACTACAGGCGAATAGTGTGTGTGTGTGTGTGTGTGTGTGTGTGTGTAGTGGAGGTAATGAGACCCTGCCTTGCTCTCACACCACCATCTCCGCTGTTAGACACTAACAACTATGTGTGCCTGAGGCTAGGCCATAAGACTGGCAGCGCAAGCCAGAGATTGAGAGACAGAGGATGCAGCCTACCTAACTAGCTCATCCTGAACTTTTGATTGTGCTTATGTGTGTGTGTGTGTGTGTGTGTGTGTGTGTAAGACTCATTTAAGTTTGTCATTGGCTCCCCACAGGGCGAATGGGATGTGCCTAGTGTACTATTTCAGAGTAGTGGCTGGTTGCACTCTTGCTTGCCATCCGTTATCTAGCTGCAACCTACTGCTGCTGGCTAGCCCTGGAATTGAACAGGAATGTGTGTATGACTCTGTGGGTAAAGCCTGGTTATAGACTGTTCGATTAGAGCAGTCTTTTAAGATTATTATGAGATAATCCTGATTAAACTTTGGCTGGATTCTATAACAGACTATGAGACAACATGTTCTCCATGTCAGAATATGTGACAAATATTCTCTAACGATATATGTCAGGCTTGTGCAGAAAGCAGGCTTGCATAAACAGAAACAAGCTCTCGTTATCATAGTAGCAGTGTTATGCTTAGAGAAAACACAGAAAACGGCAAAAAAAGGATGGGTTTTTGCCTCTGGGTAAACGAGGACAACATAGAATGCCCATTCTTCAAAGTGAGCTTGAGGTAATAAGGATATTTTTTCTGTCCATTAGCACATGAGACATTTTCTCTGCTGCCACAATTCAACAAGCTGCTCTTCCTAAATCCCACAGGTTTCGTTTATGTTTCACTATTGCCATTATTTGTTGCTGTCACATAATTCTGTGCTGTCCTCCTTTCTGTTCTGTGGCTTTTAGACAAGCCTCATAGCTGAGATCACACTCTGAGATTTTCATTTTAAAAATTGGACACTACCAGAACTTTGTTGTCAGCTGTCTTTGGTCACAATCGCACTGCATCCACTGCCAGTGAGCACATCACATTATGCGTTCAACGACCACCGATCTCAGCTCATAAATAAAGAAGTCTTTACAGTGTGTGATTTTTGTCTGTGACAGCAAAATTGGGGTGAAGCATTGTAACCGGATTAAGTCTGCCCTTGCCAATCCGTCACATTTACATTACATTTATTCATTTGGCATGTTTTTTGTTCATCTACATTCAATTATTCATAACTTTTTATAATCTATTGTGAGGACCATAGTGCCTCAATAGCTAAGGAGCTTGGTTAGTGATCAGAAGGGTGAGGGTTCAAACCCCAGCACCACTACTGTTGGGCCCTTGAGCAAAACCATTAACCCTCTCTGCTCCAGGGGCACCTTATCAAGACTGACCTTGCACTCTGACCCAAGCTTTCTAACAAGCCAGGATATGTGGAAAAAAACAGTTTCACTGTGCTGTAATGTATATGTACAGCTATTCAATGGTAATAAATAGTTTATTTAATCTATAATAGGAAAGAGTAAATATATGCAATGTAGAGTATAAACATTTTGAGTTAAGTGGCTTGCTTTAAGTAACACTGTGAAAGTGTGAGTTTAGTGGTACATTGTTAAAAGTGCAGCTTGACTGCTTAAAGTGGAGCGGTTCGCAAGGTAATTCTAGTGTCAGTCTAATTTTATTTTTGTTTTCTATTCCTCCAAACACCAATAATATCCAACCCACATTCCTGCATTCCACTGAGCTGATCATACAAAAAACAGCATGTTACATTCTATATAGTTTCAAAGAAAACTTTGAAAAACTGTGGTATTGCCATGTAAGAGAGCTATCTCTTTTTTTTTTTTTTTTTTTTTTTACTACTACTCTAGTGTTCACATTTTCATCACTTATTTTATTCTGGAAATCAGCTCCTCCTCACCCGAAAAAGAGCTACTCAGCTTTCCCCCTTTTCCCTTAAAGGTCACCCATAATGCCTATAAATATATTTTCAATAGAGGATGTGGGGTTGGTGAGAGGAAAGGTGATGGCCTGTCAATGTATTCATTGCAGTTGAAATTTGCTGTTCAGCCAGCTGAGTGCTCTAAATATTACAAATTGCTTCTTTAAAGGTCTGCCTCAAGGGTTTAGCCAGAGGTGTTTGGGATCAGTTGGTAGTACAGGACCTTATACACTGAGCTTCAACTGCCTCAGACTAACAGGTTGTTTTGCAGCACCATGCTAACTTGACATAAAATCTCAGAGCTGTTCTGATTCTCCACTTATCAGATTTCTTTTTGAAAAATCTCAAAAGACAAAGACAAAATTATATCCTGAAAGAAAAGGAAGAGTA
Organism: Bagroides melapterus; assembly: GCA_028566695.1. NCBI lineage: Eukaryota > Metazoa > Chordata > Actinopteri > Siluriformes > Bagridae > Bagroides > Bagroides melapterus. The sequence goes on from JAOTRN010000017.1 coordinate 16,761,287, forward strand.
TCAGTCAGCGTTAAGGCACTTTCCTGACTATCTTTGCTCCTGTAGAGAGGAGGCACTGTCACATAGGTCTCTCTTCTCCATCTAGACAATCTCTCAATATAGTCTAGCTAGGAGGTTTGAACCTCTATTACCATCCTATAACTTCATTTTGCTGCTATCTAATCTTGTTTTGTGAAACTATTTACTACAAATCTGGTGGCGATAGGGAAACGGTGGTCATCGGCAGCTGGGACTGAACGGCATGTTTCACAGATCTCTGTGAGAGCAGCCCTATTTAAAGACTGCACTGCTCAACTGAGCAGGAATGAAGGCTAGAAAAAAGTGACCTAAAAATTGCCTACTCTGTAATGTCTTCTGGACAGGAAACTGTACCTGTCAGGACATTCCTTCTTGGTCAAAATAGACACTTAAAAATACATCCCTTCAACTAGGCACACCAGAAAACTGGAGCATCAGCACACCACTTTATTTCAAACCAGCATAAGACAAATTACAGCTAAAATTATTTCAAACTCACTGATACACTCTAAGGCATTAACCCCATTAACCCCAATAACACTCCTCATTCCCTTCACTACACTTTAATCACAAACTATGGTTTCTAGCAGTAATGACAAGTATTACTTCAAATGCTGGATGAAGCATTAATTAAGCAATATCGCACAAGCAAGAATGCTGCTGTACCGAATATCAACATGGATGTGATTTCAGCTATAAGTAGAATTTGCAGGTAATTGAAGGTTACAAATCATTAGTACAGTTCTTTCAGTATATGCAATTATGCAAAAACGGGAAACAAACATTAATACACATTAATACAAATCATTAATACACATTAATACACACCATGTTTCGAAAAAGGAGACACTGATTTTGGAGGTGTTATGAAAAGGACAAATGCTGGTAATAAGGAACAAAAAAAGCAGAGTCTTGTCATGAAATCACTATTTTATTTACCTATTAATATTTTATTTACTCTAAGAAAGATTTACTTTGAATACTAAATGTTGGCTCAAAAAAGAACAAAGGAATGAGGTAAATGCAGCCCGCCAAGATATACCAGACTCTCATGATGCAGTATACACTGTCTCTGCGACCTCAGGGACTACATTATTGCACCCATAAAATCAGCAGATGACAGAACTCATCAGGGACTGATATTAGAGCAATGTGAGGACACTGCAGCCAATTTCTCCATCCAACAAATGACAGAGCTCCAAAAGGTGTTGAATCCATGCCAGGCTTACCATCGCATGGGTGAATAGACACCTTTTGGAACTGAAAGTTGCAGTAAAGCATCAAATCCTCCAGATTAAAGAATATGTCTCTATAAATGTGGAAACAGTGTTTGGGTTTTAACAAACATATATCTCAGATCGTTGGAACAGGAACATAATGTTGCTTCCATAAGCAAGAAGATTTACTGGAAGGTTATTAAAAATAAAATGTTCCACAGAGGAATTTTGGATTATATCCTATTTGGAGGTCAGAAATCAGACACTACAGTCCACTTGCGTTCCTGTAAGTCCTAGGTTGTTTTATGTAGCTTCGGAATAAGTATACCAATAAGTAAGAAGAATAATTGTAAGCAGATTCCTAGCAGCTAGTGTAAAATTAGGGCTAAGGAATGCTCGCTGTGTATTTCTCCATGTATTTTACCTCCACAGTCGAACTGTTACTACTCCCTATGGAACCACTGAGTCATACCTGAAGGCATCAGTTTTGTCAAGGGATTTTACATTGTCTCAATGATTTTTATTAGTATTTGTTCTTATGCATGTGATATCTATAGTTGTCTGAATTTTATTGTATTGTCTGTTATGTATTTAAACTGATATTTGGTAGATTTACAAGTTTTGGCTAGGTGTTTTCTTAAATGGTAAAAATGATCTTAATTCTTGCGTGTGTGTTCCATGTAATAACTTTTTATATAACAGTGGACAATATTTGTTGTGTTGGTGGAGTAAAAATCAGGTGTGGAGAAAATGTTGGTGTTAAGTAAACACCTAATAATAGCCAGGTAGTTCATTTGATTTTGAGCAACATTGAGAAACTATTGGTGTGCAGACTACATAATAATGATCCGTTCAGATCACAGTCTACTCTCTTGTTTTTTTTTTATTGGCTGGCACTTCCAAGGTTCACATGGATTTTCAAAGGTAGATAAACTCAAAGGCATTAACTAAAAATATTCTTTTTGTTTTAGTTTGAACTATTTTTTATACAGGATTATGTGTAAGTACTTTTTAATTTTTCACAATTTCTGTTGCTACATCAAGGAAAATCACAAGGCTACAGAAATAGATACAAGTATAATATCAGGAGGTTAATGACTACAAGCATGTTCTTGTCTGGGAAGCTGTGGATTGAGAAGATCTCTGAGCTTCACTACGGTATGCTGATGACTATGTGTCACTTGGTCATACCACAGAGACCCTTTAGTCTATCAGCTCAGCTGCTAATGTTACACCCTGGAGCAAAACATGACTCGAGGTCAACACAGAAAACAGGTCATTTGTCTGCCGTGTACATCGGTACATCTACATCACCTTAATTATAAAATATGAACTGATAACAGATGCCTGCTTTAAATGTTTCATGATTTTATGTGTCAAAGAGTGCACACTGAATGATATAAGTCAGGGAAGTGTTCTTAAAGCAGCTGCTACATTTTTAGGACGTCTCAGAATAATGTTAATGCTGAATAATAATTTAAATCAACATACAAATGATCAAGTTTGCCAGTCGTCTGGATTTCACACATTCTGTACAGCTGGCATATGAAAGCTACAGATCTTTCAATTTGAAATCCTCTTACCAGCATAAGTAGAATGAATCAAGAATATACAGTATCAGTGTTATCAAAGATTGGCATGTTATTAGACAGCATATCATTAGAACGCTTTATTTTCGACTCAATCTGCAACTACAGGTCATTTACACCAAGACTGACAATTGGCTGATGACCAAAAAAACAGGTAGATTGATTGAATATTAATCCTCCCAAATATATTTTTTTGAGACTTTTATGTCAAACAGATTGGGAATACTGGAGAAAATGCATTCTCAAATCTGCAGAAGCAGCATAAAATGAAAAAGCTCACCAGCCTCCATCAAACTTTCATGTTTTATGTGCAGCTGTTGTTGTACATGTTCAGTAGGACTGTATAGCCATCAGGTCCGAGAGGGTTTGAAAGATTCATGCCGAGTGCTGTAGAAGGCTCTCTGGCAGCCAGAAAGAATGGCACACACAGCTCGGCTATGGAAGTGTACACAGGCTGAAACATAATGAATAACCGTAAGTTATTCATTTAAGTTTCAAACTATTTAATAGTCCATTTTATTACATAAAACCTTTTTTATCTGCACTAATGTGGAAAAATGCATATTTTTAAATGGCAGGCTAGTTTTGCAGTTTTACATTTGGTGGATTGTGCCTGAAAAAGATTGTGGACTTTGCAAAGTTTTTAAAAGATAGCCTCAGTCATTATTCACGAACGATATGTGAAGTACATTTTTTTCACTGCTTTGCTACATCCACAAAATGCACCGTGCACAATTTGGCATTGTGCCTCTTCTGTTATTATGGTAAGAGGATGTGAACACAATTCCAATTTTCATCAGCATAATGTGCAATAACCCCAAGGTAATTATGGTTACCCATCAACGTCCAGTAGTCTTTACTTACTAAACCAATTGCAGCTTTCTTCATCATTCAATTATTACAATACAAACACTTCAGTCGTTTAAAAGTGGTTCACTAGTATTTTCTTATGTGTTCAAAAATAGCGGCATAAAAATATATGGTGTTAATGTTATTAATGCGTTAATTTTGACAGCCCTATTTAATTTCCATTTATTTTCTCATTAAGCAATGAAGCCCTTCTGAGACCATTGTCTGAATTTCAGCACAGCTCTGCATACCAACAACAGATCAAATTAACAGTTTTAATGAGGTTCAATGAGGTTCACGTCAGTAATTAAAGTCTTTATTGATGACATTTACGTTTCATATTTAATAGGAAAATGCAGGATACATGAGTTTCAAATTTATTTGTAATAAAAATTTGCTCACTATTTCACCATACAGTAAGTTTTCTTGATAAAGTTGGTAAGTTTAATCAATCATTTGCAGAATGGCAGACTTCAGGCTGGTCGCTAATTTCAGCACAAATTAACGTTGTGAACAGGAGGACTATTTCCCTGCAGCATGTGGTGCACTGTATCAAGCTGTTCACATCTGCACACTTACACACACTTCACACACACTAACGCACATACACACATGCATTCAGACACTAAGGGAGAAGTCTTGCAAGGCCTCAGGGGGGTTGAGTAGCATTCTGTCCATCCCTACCTTTCTCGCTTTTTCTTTCATCTCTTTGGGGACTTCTCCTGTTAGATTCGCGTTTTTCTGGGCGAGGAACGTCTGTCTTTCCATATGTGCCTGGTTTGAGAGAGAGCTGAACTACACTCGATGTCAGACAAGAAGTTGCTGAATTATTAAGATCTCCAGATTTTCAGTGTGATGCACATCTTTGATCCATCTGTTGGGAAGACACTCATAGATGGTGAAGTGTGCCGTACCTTTCACTCCAGCTCGCAAGCTGTCGCAGATCAAGTTTGAAAGACTTTAACTTGTGTCGTCGCAATCTAGAAGTTTCTGTTTGGTTACAGGCTAATCTCTTCCTGACCGTTCTCTGAACTTTGCACTTTCTGCATCTCTGCCCTTAGGGTTTATTATGATTTCTGGCATTACATATATAACAAAAAGCCCACATCTAACTGTAACAAATAATAAAATATTCCTTATGGCTGTCATCACTTTATAAAAGAGGCAAGACTCCAGTTCTTTACATGACTGGTTTGCAAAAGTTCCAACTAGGAGATGTCCCAGTAAGTTAGATTGTCCAGGTAAGCCCCAGTTCAAGGTTCTAGCTATATTCAGAACCTTGCACATAGATAATAATGACTAACTTTGAGGGCCTGCTAGGATGTAGATTTGGTCATTAAAAGATTATAAATTTTTTATTTTGTAATAAGAATTAACCAACTGTTTGACAGAACATTTCTGTTTCCTCTCTCACTATATCTTGCTATATGTAAATCTTATATTTATAGTGTTAAATACATGTATGTACATTATTATTTTCAATTTCAAAGTCCAAAATCCATCATCATTCAAAATACATGTGACTGTAAATACACTCATGTCAGTCTAATGGATTGGAAGGCATTATAGAGAAAGAGCCAAGTTCCCACCTATAACATTATTCAATATTCATTCAAACTGTGCAGTCTAGATCTGCAGTTAAATCAATATTTGGGCTACAGTAGCTTATATAATGGTTTGTTTCCTGAACACAATAAAAGCCAAATTCTCACTTTGTGCCCTCATGGGTTATAATATAGACTACTACTATTTGTCTGATCATATTACAAATAATCTTGTGTTGTTTCATGTGATGAAATTTGAGTTCCACTGCACAAACCCAATCACTGTCATATCCTTTTTAAACAAATTTCTACACAGGAGAGTTAAAGCTTCCTGAATTAAAATCTGAGCAGTTTATCTGGACGATCTGCTTCACACCAGGTCTGAGGGCAAAACAACAATTTTTACTTTTTTATTCTCATTGTTTGAATGGGGGCAACAAAGGGAGGTGTGAAAGTGAGAGAGTACATTTGATTGGTATGTTTACATTATCTTATTATGTATTGTAAATAAACTTGCCTTAATAGAGTAATCTTACATTTTTCAGCTGGATTTCTATGGAGATATTCTAAAAAATGCAATTGGTCAATGAATTTTTACATTTTTTCCTTTTATGTTTTTACACTTTATCTTACATTGAGTGTGGATTTAAATGCTACTCCGTAACAACTTTTAGTCTGGTTACTGTTCAGCTCATAACTTAGCTGTTTGTTTGTTTGTTTGTTTGTTTTTTTAGGATAAAATAATGAATTTGTATTTAGTTTGTATCTGAATTTGCCTAGAGTTTAAGTGGGGTTGCATAAATAGCAAGCATTCAAAAATAATGGGTTGTAAGAAATAAAACAGGTCTTTTATAACACTATGCCTGAGGTCAGCAAAACATGGCTGCATCTGCTAAGCCTAATTGATGACCATGAAAAACAGCACAATGCAAGTAATTGGCAACCAGCTACTGTAACAGCATGCTGGCTAATTTGGCTTACACTGGCATGAGTAACAGCCCTTAAAGCCTTTCAGTGGTGTAAACAAGTAAAAACTGAAGTAATCATCTCACTGACCTCTAAAGGGAATGGTTAATGAAACATGTTATTAAAAATATTTACTGGGTCTTTGCAGAAGCAAGGAACAAGACTTTGCAAGATAAAGATTAGACTTTGTGCCATAATTTAGATCAAAATAATATATTGCCCCTTCTTGACCTTTCTGTAAAGGCTAATGGAGTAAAGTCACAATGATTAAGATTCTCAACTCAGGAACACTTAAAAGACGCTGTGATGTCATTATTTTGCATCTTACTTGCCTTCAATTTAAGCAGTATCTCAAGTGCAAGAGTGCTGTTTTACTGAATATTGGCACGGCTGTGATTCAGCTGCAGGCATTATGTGCCAATATTCACAACTGCAAAATGACATTTCAGACACAGTATGAGAGAATATTTTGTTTGTTTTTGCTCCATCAATAAAAAGACTTCCCAACTAGCTGGTTAAAGCTGGATGGAATTTTGTGTGTTGGCATGTGATACACAGACTAACAGACTAACAGCCCTTGTAAATGGTACAGTTTCAACGTAATGCAGAATTGGAACGTTGTGTAGGAAACACAGACAAGCGGACTGATACACACAGTGAAATGTCCCAGTGATGTTATATTAAATAGCAGCACTCTTGGAACTTAGCTTATCTAATGAAATTAGTGTAGTGGAATATATAAAAAAACATAAATCATTTGAGAAATCCTTCACAAAATCCTAATGATTACATGGTCAAACTTTATGCATCATTTTAAACAGCAAAATGAACAAACTGGATTGTTCTCAGCAATGTTAAGCTTGATACAAATCCAAAGCAGTATGTATTATCATCAGTCTGTTTCAGTTCAGTATTTTTTTTTTGTTACTCTGGATAGACATATCAACAAAATATATGTAGTTCAGTTGCATTTAGTCTGACCTTTAGCAAATCAATATGATTCTGTGTTTTTGTATTCACTTTTTTTTGTTTTCTAGTGGACTGGTGTCTAGGCCTGGTTGCCGTGGCATCTGTGCCCTGTTGCCGTGGTGACCTTTGCAGTTGGCATTTCCATGATTCATATGTGTGGACTGATGGGCTGCCTGAGGGTCAGAGGAGCCTTTACACACTTCCAAAGGGGATGGGAGGTGGATGGGGTAGCACAGAGGCAATATATATAAGAAGAGATATGATCTGCTCTTATTTCATCATCTGCTGTAGAGTATAATGTATTTATTTAATAGTACTTTACACAACAAACCTGACATTGTTCTCATTAAAGTGCGTAGAGACTTTTCGATAGCACATGCAGGATACACAGCACAGGTGATAAACTGTAGCATGAGGATGGGAGAAGGAGAGCTAACCTGATAGTGTGTATTCTAGCAGCACATGACAGTAGTGGTTAGTCATAAATAATAGATAAATGGTGGATATGAACAGAATACCGTATAAACTGGTGATGCTTGCATGAGGCAGGGTTCGGCTGGAGAAAGGATGATCCATTGAGTGTTCCCAGCAATCAAAGCCTTGCTAACAAATGAGAGGAGAGGAAAGGAGATTAGAAGAAATGAGAGGAGAAGAGAGGAGAGGAAAGCAGAAGGATGAGAGAATGAGAGAGGGGCCATCCATGCAGGAAAAATAGGGAGGAAAGGGCAAAGATAAAGGCATGCCTAGCTGATGAAACTCTGTGTGTATGTGTGTGTGGTGTATGTAAGTGTGTGTGTGAGAGAGAGATTACTTAATAGATGTAGGAGAGCAAAGCCAGGATATTTCTGCTATTCTCTACCATGCTGCATTTCTTCATGGGTTTTTCTCCTAATTTCTCCTTCTATTGTTTTTTGAAGCAGTGATGTGAGACAAAAGCTGCCTTTTAATGGAGCTGAGAGAACAATGATGCACACTTATCAGTTATTGCATCCACTTGGAGATGAGTGCTTCCCCTGAGAAGCCCATCTTGAATAATGCATGCTTTGTCATTTCACCAAACTCAAAAATAATAACAAAAACTCCATTCGATTCCCAAGCTCATAATTCCCTTACTTTTTTTTGTTGTTCCACATTCACCAGTCATGCAGTTGTTTCTTTATTAAAGGTGAAAAAGAGGCTTTATGGTTACAGTATGGAATAATCGAACCTGCACTATGATCAGCTCAGGAAAGCTTGAAGCTAACATGGAGAACGGTGAATGTGCATATTGTACTGTTTTTTGAAAGCCTCTGTTGTTCTTGTGCTAAATCATGCACTGCCAGTTGCAGTGATCCTTGACAGGTGTTGTGAGGGAAAAAGTGGAAAAGACAGCTTCTTTTCAGTAGGCTTTCACTTATACAGCTCCCTTCTTTACTTTGTGAAGCCCACAGCATAACAAACCCAAATGTTGTGTTGGTGTGTCAAGTCTGTGCGTGTGTGTGTGTGTGTGTGTGTGTGTGTGTGTG
>JAOTRN010000017.1:16824389-16834930 GCA_028566695.1 Bagroides melapterus
TCTCTCTCTCTCTCTCTCTCTCTCTCTCTCTCTCTCTATTTTCTATCATTTTCCTCTTTTTCCATTTTTTCATTTTTGTCTCCTCCAGTCCTCCCTCTGTCTCTCCTTCTTTATGCGATTCTTATTGTTTTAATGTTACTCTGCAATACTGTGATTAAATGTTGACAATTATAATGTGAAACTATAATATCAGCATGTCTAGTTATTGACATTGTGCTAAGCATTGTGAATAGTGCATTGTGTTAAGCAGGGTGATGATAAGATTCTTTGTTCTTGAACGTGTTTGAGTGTGTAGTTTCTTTATGATAAATGATAAAATGCACAAGGTACCACATTACTGCTATCAGTAACAGACAGTGTAGAGAGTCACTCTGCAGCCGCTATAATGATTCCCTTCGACTATCATCACATGCTCTCTCTCTCTCTCTCTCTCTCTCTCTCTCTCTCTCTCTCTCTCTCTCTCTCTCTCTCTCTCTGTCTGTCTATTGCTCTCTCTCTCTCTCACACACACACACACACACACACACACCTTGACCCAAAGCTAATATTCTGTGAAGCTTGCTCTAATGCATTGAAGAACCAGATGTTACGAGCATATCATCCGATCCAGATGTGATGTCTGCCCTCTAAATTTAAGCATGGCAAAAAATACAGCCTGGAAGAATGTTTGCCTCTCATCACTGTACACGTGTTTATTTTTATTGCAAAAATAATATATCATGATACTTGAAGACTTTTCAGTATGCAACGTGTGTATTTCAGTATTTACATTCTTTGATAGCATGAGCTAGCAAAACAGATTAGTCATATAAAAATTACATTATTATTTTTATTATCATTATTATTAATGTGAGTAATGGGTACATGTTATAGAAATACTCAGTGGTCTTATAGCATATTGGTTGTTATTGCACAAACTACTTTTTTTTTTGCTTGCTCATTATGCAAAAAACATGGCTAGTTGATCATGAGATTTTCCCCTAAAGAATCTTTCTCTACTCCTTGTTCTCTCTCTTTCACCCCCTCCCTCTCTCTCCCTCTCGCTGTCTCTCGCTCTCTCCATTTCTTTCTTGTAAGGATTTGCCCATCTATGCAAATCGCTCATAATTAGACATGTTAATATATGGCGGTAATAAGCCGCTGTCTCTCATTATGTCTGCCTGTCTCCCTGTTGTGTTGAGGGGGAAAATGTTCCTGAGGAATAACATTACCTTGAGCTCAGTCCTCTCAGTGTGCGCTGCAGAAACACACTGCTAAATGGGTTTGGCTTTACAGCTTGACTTATTGATACCTTAGCCACTGAACCTTTTTTCTTTGTCTATACAATCCCGATATCTGTGTTCTGAGTATTGGCAGATACAGTACCGGCTTCCAATTACTTTAATAACTGCAGAAGCTGTTAATATTTAGGTGGAACAATTGGAGAGGTTTATATTGTGTTGAGTTGAGGTCACAGTTTGCTGTTATTTTCTACAAGCTAATGCTGAGCTTAAAGCAGAAATACTGATTCTCATTGGGTTTGCATTCCAAAAGAAAATTGCATGTCAACATTACACACATTAAAATAACACCAGTGGATAACAAATATTGCAGGCTTCTGTAATGTCAATGTTTCAAAGATATACTGTATAATGATAATAATATTTATAAACATACAAATTATGAGGCATTGGCTTAGGACATCAGCGCTGTACACATAAACGTGCATAGATCCAAAGAGTGGCGGAGAAGGTAGTTTTAAATGCACATATATTGTACAATTGATTATTGGCAAATGTCTAATGGATATTAAAAACAAATAGGATCTAAAAAGGTGTTGGCTACTGCTGACATGTCATCAGGGACTAGTTTTGTGACTTTCTGCTGTGGCGAGCTTCTACCAAAACTGACACCAATTAACGGCATGCCTAGCTCCACGAGAGTCCCATCGCAGGTGTGTGCGTGTGTGTGTGTGCGTGTGTGTATGTCTTAAAATAGCCCCTCAGCACACGGCATCAGTGGCAGGGGAACATTTTTTCGAGGAAGTGTGCAGAGCTTCGTGCCCCCCCTCGAAAGGAAGCAAATGTTCTGGAGCAGAACAGTGCATTGCTTTTGGCCCCTGTCCCAATACACACACACACAAACACACGAGTGCCATCTCAGCCATGGTGTAGCTCAGGAGAAACAAAGCTGCAAATACAGGCTCGAATAGACACTGAACATACACCAGAACTAACACCAAACACAAATATACTCTCTCACTTTGTTTTTTGCCATCCGATCACACCGAATCAGCCAAAAGAAGCAACTGTGATTAGTGCAAATGAAAGAGGTTTAAAGGGACACTACGTAGAATATGAGTACGAACAGTTACAAGCTGACATACAATAACACTTTGTATTACTCACATACATCAAGCCCGCCTTCCAGAATCTCTGATGACAGACAGATTTTATCCTTAATGTTAGGTAACTAGCTAAGCTTCCAACCCCAGTTCTTACTCCAAGTGTGATAGTTATGGCCAGATCCAGTGTTTTATTTCTTTTATTTCTTAGCAGTTTGCAGTGCAGGGATGTAGTCAACTGATAATAAGACACAGTAATGCCTTGATAATTATTGTAACCAATGTTAACTCAGTTCGCTTTATTTATTTTTACATTTAATATAATCAGGCAAATCATAATTGTTAGAACCATTATTTATATCCAAGAGAATACAGTATTTTAGGTATAAGGGGCTTGCATATTTATAATTTTTTATTTTATTTTTTTTAAAGAAAACTTGTATTTTGTAGATTTATAAATCTTATTACTGATTTGCAGTTGACAAAGAAATGATGTCGTCAGTAGAATGAGCTTTGACAGGTAAATAACCAATGGTAATAATGATAAAATCCTGTCTGTAGTGAGTGCTAGCTTTGTTCTGTGCAGCGCATGCTCAGCAGTTCAGCAACGATCATCCTGTCGAATGCTGGCAGGGCTGCAGCAGCGGGAACAGGTGCTTCTTGTTTGGGAAGGTCACTTCAGGACTCTGCTGTTGGAAAGGTTATGATCCGAGTCAGTGTGCTGACATCAAACACTGCCAAGTTAAGACACACACACACACTTATCTTGACCCCATTTTATGTCATGTACAGTAGATATGGAGTCACTTTCATAGATAATCACAGAGTTTCACTTTATTAGAATTTAGAGTTCAGGTTTTCTTTCAGATTTCTTTCTGCAACTCCCTCGTTATTTTCATCTCCTCCTGATCAATCATACCCTCTCCTTTTTTTTTTATATCTGTCTCTCTCTCCTTTCCTCTTTCTATTTCTATTTCTCTCACTCTCAAGTTGGTAAAGCTGCCCTGGCATTTTTATGACCAGTGGCCTGAAATGCAGGCATGAGTCATGTGGATAAGGGCATGCACACACACGCGTGCGTGCGCACACACACACACGCATGCACTCGCACACACACACACACACACACACACAAACACACACTCACACAAATACACACAAATACACACACACACACACACACACACACACATACACACACACACCTCTTCCGCCATACAACTTACTACACTCATAAGCAGCCCCTCAGATATAATCTTACCTGCTGTGTGGAAAAGCTTGGTGATCCAATGTGGATTTAAACCAAAGACTAATGAATAAGATTAAAAAAGAGGAAGTTATGCTTATTTTATTGCATCCCCATTGTGTTTCATGCAGCTCTCAGGAATAAAACTTGAAAGCTGAGTGTGACAATAGATGCATTCCAGTAATTCGTAGATGAGCTACTGCTGTGTTCAATCCTGTACAGTGATTTTGTAGTGAACCTGTCACTCTTCCTATATTTTATATGAGAAAAGTTAGCCACTGTTTGTGTTCATGAGAGAACAAAGGCAACACGAGGACAACTGTCTTTCAAAGGTCCTTATTTCAGACAAGACTAAAGAAGGTGCATCGCATGTGTTTTTCCCTGTCTCTATCCCATAATTTGGTTAAATCTGAAATGAGAGGCCCTAAGGTTCATTTACAATTAAAATGTTGCCCAATGAAAACAGATGCTAGTATTTTTAAAAAATACAATATAGTAAGTGTAATAAAACGCTAGGCATTTATTGTGACATGAAAATGTAATATCAGCACAAGCCTACTCGTGGCTTTGGCCTCCGGCGCATCATTTTGCCTGAGATGCCAAACGGTATTCATAATGAAAATGCCATTCGACGGCACTGTCAGCATCCCCTCGTCACAGTTTCATCAGCCCGCCGCTGTGTATCTAATTGTTTTTTTTTCTCTCCCCACTCAGACTAGACTGCGTGATAACTCCATATTCTGACAGAAGGCGAGAGATAAAGCGAGGTTAAGAGTTTGGAGGATAACGTAACCTTGATAAAACACTTGTCTCAATGACGCTGATCTTCTCCATCCATCTTCAGCCGTCATGAAGTATGCAAATGGGGCGTCGGCGAGAGCTAAAACACCACCGCGGTTAAATGGGCCATTTCAAATGCTTTGCGCATCACACTGACAAGCACATTTCCCCCTCACGATTGTGCCACTACACTGCTCTTCCTCCCTCTTCTCCTTCGTCTTCTTTTATTTACACCTTTCTCCTGTTCATCTTGCTCCATCCTTCAGCACTTTCACTTTCCCCCTCAGCCTGCTTCACAAATTAGAGATATACAGCCTGGTGTCAGGATGGCTACTCATAAAATATTAACAGCGTGTAGAGAGTTTTGTGTCGCTACATTCCTCTTCATTTTTAACTCCGTCAGCACAAGCCGTGGCACACTTATTTGTGTATGCTCATCTGTTTTAATACCCGGTTTATACAAGGCCATGTTCACCAGCTATCTCTCCACTTATTCACTTTGGGGCTTTCACAGCTAACATATTTTAAGCTATATTTTTAGACCCAGAGGTTAAAAAACGGTACAGGTAAACCCCTTCAGCATATCATTGATTATTATTTATTCATCCATTTCATAAATGTTCTCTTTTATTTACTCAAGGACTTAATGTAAAGACTTTATAATCTTTCCTTTACATACTCCTTTACATTCCAGTGATAACCAGTATATAACCATAACCATAAACATATACTCTGTATAAACTCTTCAATATAAAGGTAATTCATAATTTCCAGTGCAAGGCATAGGAGGTCTGTCCCTGCTGAGGTAGCGGCATCAGATGTCTGTAAAGCTGCTTCAAGGAAATCTGTATTATAAATAGCACTATAAAAAATGCAATTTTATTAAAAGAAATGTTATGTCAAAATGACTAACATGCAAAGACGCTTTCAATCCAAGCTAAGCAGCTGAAGTTTACGGGCCTTGCTCACAACCTTAGAAGTGGCTCTCTGGCAGTCCAGGAACTCGCTTTGGCTGGGAGTTATGAGTTTCCCTTAGTCATTACCAACATTGGCATCATAGCTCTGGTACAAAACTAAAGAGCCAAACATTTTAGCCTGACATTTGGGCTACGGGTATGGTGTAACTTTGTCTAAGGTATTTCAAATATTCTGTTTTTTTTGCGCATGCTAAGTTTTCAGTTGTTTTTGGTTCATTAAATTCTTGTTGATCCATTGCTCAGTCATAAGGTAAATTATCACGATAAGTAAAATGAATACACACATATTTCAGCCCAGTGATTAACATGTCTGACAAGATATTATATATAATGATACAGCTAGTAACATGTGCTGACAGCGTGTAGGAGAAGTGTGAGATGTCTGAAAGACGTCTTCCAGAGATGATTGATTTTATATCTCTTTATCTGTCTAGCTCACCATGCTTCCCAATGTGGTTGATGCTGGTGGGCGGGGATTCATCCTGAACTTTCTTTTCATTGAAATATGGACTGCTGAAGTCTGTCATTACATTTTATTTGTTTTTCACCCCAATTTAATCATATCCAGATTTACTCTTTGCAAAAGGAAGGTGAAGACTATGACAGCTTTCCTTTGCATCTTTTCATACTGCTACAAACACAGTGCCATAAGGCAGCGGAACATGGAAACAGAGTTTATCATGGCAACACTGGGCATGCGGTAGAAATATACACTTACAGTATACATACATAGTGGCAAATTAGATTAGCCAGTCCACCAGCATGATGGGAGGAAATTGTAGAACCCAATGAAAAGCCACAGGGAAAACAGGGAGAACTTTACAAAGACAGTAACCTGAGGCCATGATCAGCACTGAACCTTTTTAGCCTAAAAGGTACACAGGTTTAAAAGAAAGTAAACCATATTTCTGTCCCCTTTATAAGTCTGTTTTCTGTTCGATACCCAATAGTTGGACTCTGATGCTGCCACTCCAGTGCCACTGCAGGCATTTATTCTAATCTTCTTTGAAAATAGGAAAGTCTGAAAGCATCAGGTTATATACAGAGAATCGGTATACTGGCTTGTATGATAATCTTATCATATTACTGTTCCACCAATCCCCACACTTCCTGCAACTTCTCTGTAGCAGGTTGAGACTTCTCTGACTAGAATCCCCTTAAGACTGAGAGGAATTAGGGCTGCGCTTAAGTGGGTGGAGAGGAGCGGCATGCTGACAGAACGTTTATTAATCAGCTCTGACACGTTTGATTGTTATTCATTTCCTCTGACATGTCCCATTGTGTTGATTGTCCCTCCGTTGCCCATCTAGTGACAGACGGCAGAAACCGAAACGGCATAGAACAGACGAATGTTTATGATCTATGGTGGAAAATACACATGTTATATGGCTAAATGCTGACAGGAGTGTTTGATCGACAGTAGGCCAGTGCAGCCTCTCTCCCTGTGATCAATCACAGCTCATCTACAAACCAGCATGGGCAGTAAATCACAAGGATGCTCTGTTTTGAGATTCAATCCTGTAGAAATGAATCGACTTTGTTTGCATGCTGTGGATCCAAAAACAACAAAAAAACATTCCCACCCTCATTCTCCACTAGAAAACAAACCATGCACAATTACAATTACAAAGGTTTTGCATGCAGTAACACAAGAGTGGAAGAAAATCACAGTAAACAGTGGTGGATGAGTTAATGAGCTGAATCCTCCCAGCTCGTTCCTCCTCTCCCGTGTGTTAATGATGTAGCCATGCTCAGGTAACTGTCAGCAGGCCGTGATTAATTAAAGTCGAAACTAGGCCAATTTGTCACATTCTTCCATGTGGTCAAAGGGAGAGAGTGGTTTATTGGTGTCTCCTCTTTTGTCCTTTCAGCCACACTCTTTGTGTCACTCCCATTTGAGACGTGTTCACCTGATAATGACAAAGACCTAGTTAATAACAATTATAGAAAGCTACAATTCTGATACTAATCTAATTTTGTTTTAATATATGATATTATAAAAAAAAAAAATTCCACCAATTATCAAGTCATGTTCGTCACGTGATATCATTGGCTATCTTCCGCGTCTCATGTATACTCTTTATAATGATCAGCATTGAGCAATCAATTTGGAAATTAGCTTTAGCAATGGTCTAGGTCAGCCATTCCCAAACTGTCTATTGAAGTCTATGATTTTATTTTGTTACAATGATGAACAGCAGAAGCCACCATTTTCCAAGTCGTTATATTTATCATTGCATTCCTAAAATTAAAGTGGTTTGTAGTCTCCTTCCAAAACATATCCTCATGCTGGTATTTACAGATCAAGAACTAAGAATGCTGTTAAGATAAAACCTGGTCAGATTATGAGAGAGAATATGAGAGGACACATTACTCTACATAGTACAGTTATGTTCATATGATAAACTGGTGCCCACAGGCTCACTATAAATTATTACAATGTTCAAGGGGTTTCTGAATTCAAAAAGAATCAGAACTACTGGTTGAGGTAAGTTATAGTACATTTCCAAGCACTGAACAAAGCAAGAGATTTTTACTACAGTTTTATTAGGAAATCAGCTGATACTCTTAGCTTCCTTGATCTGTTTGTCAGCGATGGTATTGTAAAAGCCGGCCCGCTCCATGACAAGGACAGGCTCTCCAGTCATTCTCGCATGCTCTTATCCATGTAGACATCCAAGCAGATGGCTGTCACAAATTTGTTATCATGTTTATAGCTGAGATTTTTCCAAAGAAGTGGTCTCCACTAGACACTGTTTTAGACACAAAGCCTCACTTTGGTTGATCAATCTCTGGCAAAAGGTGTTATGTAGGCGACTTTTACTTCAAGAGGTTTGTATTTCTACTTTTGATAGTACAATCACATTTTGATACGTGTTCAGTGATTTATAAAGATCAGAAATGAATCAGTAACATACAGCAATTTAGAGCTGGTTTAATGAGATTCAGTGTCGTGCTGTGTGATCAGTATTATTCAAAGTACATGCCAGCTTTAAGCCCATCACTGTTATAAAGCTATTTTCTTTCACGTTTTTTCTGGTCCTGATTTTAAAAGAGTCAAGCCCTGCTTGTACGTGTGTATTTTTGCATATAAATAAAGAAGTACAACTTGCCAACATCCATCTTGCCAACATCCAAGTAATTTTTGTCTCCACTTCCCCGCTGTTCTACCTGCCAGTGTGTGAAGCCTTTACACTGCAAAGTGACACAAAATAGCAGGAGCCAAAGGACTAATGCAAACCCCCATCCAGAACTCACCTCTCTCTTTTCACTTTTCCATTTCACCCCCCCTCACCACACGTCCTTTTAGTGGCCAGTCCGATTGATCTGTGGTGATCCGGAAAAGGATCGCTCTATATTTAATGTCTTTCAGCTCTGCTGTTTCAATGGAGGCAATTTGACGTTAATAATTTAATTGCAAACGTGTTTCTGGACAGCATTATAATGGATAGATATTCTTTTTTGTTTCCTGAACGATGAGTGATACACTCAGCCACACTCACACATGCACAGTCTCATTTCTCTTTATAATATGCACGCAGCGCGGCTCCTGCCGCTGATCTTTCAGGGTCTTGAGGTCCTCGGGCTGAACTTTCTCTGTCCCTTCAGTGCGAGCCGTCAGAGCTGACAGTTCTCATGTTTATTTCATTGTGTGTGTGTGTGTGTGTGTGTGTGTGTGTCTGGGCCGTCTCGTTTTCCCTCTAGCCTGCGATGTCATTAACGGCGGGAGAGAGGAGCCTGCAGTGGCGCGCCTAATGAATTCCACTGCGGCTTTCTCTCTCCCCACCTCGTTACCCTGGCTCAGGGTGTCAAATTAAAACGGCTGGAGAAAAGAAGAAGGGATGGAGGTTGAGGAGAGAGTGCACACTTGGTAGGGGGTAGTGGTGAGCGAGGATGTTATAATGGTTATGAGGTTTCAGTCTTGTGGTCTGTAATGAAATCTGATAGTCAATAATTAATGTTCACTTCTGTTCCTGTAGGCTGTTTTATAAAAGAAGCTTATTTCATAAAATGTTATTGTTAAAAAAAGGCAGGTCTTTATGTTAGTTTGCACGGATGTCATATGTCAACACCACAACACCAAAAAAAAAAAAAAGACTCAATATTACAGACTATTCTTATGATTTTCCTGGTCACAGAAACTGCTCACCTGTCACATATCTCATGACATAAACAACAACTTAGCATGAGCTAATATTTAAACTTTGCTATCAGCTTTGCTATCACATTGCTAAGAGACAATAAGAAAAATGACTACCGTATGTAGACAGCATAGAATGCATTATACGTGACAGTGTATGGCAGTGTTTTAATTATAAGCTTTAATTTCACTGAGGTAGGTATAAAGAATTAAATCATGCGCAAAGCTTTCATTTGTTTAAACAATGAGAAGCGGTCATGTTTAGATAACACCTGTCCCATTATGAGAAAATAACTCCACTTCATGGTGGTGCTCATTTGTTATTCACTGATATCACAATGATTTGTTGGTTGTTATCTAGTACATAATGTGCTAAGGATGACTAGCATGATGTGCATACAGTTATCCTTTTTTTTTTCAATAATTAATCACCATCACCTTCATTTTCTGTATTTATCATCGCAGTCTTCCTTGCTTCATGATCAGTATAAAGTTACATGATAGGAATTTGTCTGTATCTCAGAATCTCTCCTCGGCTCCAGCTCCTTCTTAGACTCAGCAGCTTTTAGCATGCCCTGCTAATTGCTGTTTGCCGTGATTTAGATGTCACTGAGGGAAGCGTGACGAGGGTGGACGTGTTATTGAGTTGTGCACCAAGAAAAGCTTCACTGCAATCTGTAGTTGGAGAGAGAGAGAGAGGTAGAGGAAAATAAAATACTGCAAAAGCATTCAGTGATGTTTTCATAGCAGCTAGTGCTGCTAAGCCCATTGTAGCACTCGCATGAGCTTCTGATATTAATCATTTGGTCTTATTGTAGTAGATGGTTTTCAGTGCAATTGTATTCCAGTCAAATGTTGTTCTTGTGATTTAGGCCAGCAGTTAAAGAAACACTTACGCTTTTGCTAGCGTATAGCGCATGCAAGGCTAACAATCCAACGTGAGAGTGTGTCCCTGTAGACCTGATGCTGAAACGGCCTGTGTATCTCTTTCTCATTTTCTCTCTCTCTCTCTCTCTCTCTCTCTCTCTGTCTCGCTGACAGCACTGGCAGATGGAAAATGGTGTCAATCAATTC
>JAOTRN010000017.1:16859593-16878308 GCA_028566695.1 Bagroides melapterus
GGCAGAGCAAATATGACATGTTTGAAACCATGAACTGAAAGTGGCATTTTAAAAATAATATGTAAAGGTGGCAATTAAGGATGGGAATTTGAGTAAACATCCTTATTTGTGATTGCTTGATATTAAAAAAAATATGCACTGGAATTTTGTAAAGACTAATTAGAGATGACGTTAAAGCAAGAAATGAAAAATAAAATGGCCAAAAATAGTATTAGTGTAAGGATTACTATGCTTTAACAGCAATATTCAATCATGACACAATAAATGTGTGAATTTGTTTGTTTGTTTGTTTAAATTGTTTAAAGTCCAACAGTTCACTTAAAGAAGTGCTTTGACTCATGTTGGTCATAATGCCATTTGGTTGTGTCAGCCACACCTAATATGCTCTACAGATTTATTGAGTTGTTTTGAAATTTTTCCAGGTGGCATGTTATCACAGGGTCCGGAAACAAATTCCAGTACAAAATTTGAATAGGCAGGTTGCATATTTGCATTTTGAGCTATTGTGGTATGTGTAATTGCTGACTTGCTGCTGTGTGTCACTCACTATCCACTCTACAACTGAAATGCAAAACTGTGTGTATGTGTGTGTGTGTGTGTGTGTGTGCACGTGTATGTGTGTCCACATGCGTCACATCTGCCTAAAAGTGACAGCACAGCCTAACATTCATTCATTAAACATCAGCATCTCCCATCGCCGCATTGCTATGTCAACATGAGCTGCGAGCTTCGGAGCGGATTACGCTCTGTTGCGGCTTTTGACAGACTGGTGTTACCCAGCGCTAATCTGATGGGAAGAGATGTATGGGGAGGTGAATACGTTGTGTTGTGACTGTCTCTTGCTGTTATTATAGCGTCATTCAGAGCTCGGGATGAGATTTAGGCGCCACGGGCTGGAGACGAAGCCGAAACTGTCTCTTTGCTTATCGATTGAGTTCTTTTATCATTGATAGAAGACATTTTTTTTGAGGGTGTTGGGGATCCTGTTTGTGATTTATGGTTAATGGTTTTATATTTACGCCTGGAATAATATGATAAATTCATGGCATGATGATTGTACAAACAAATATGGCGATTATTATTATTGTGCCACACAATAATAAAACATAATAATACTTATAAACTTTCCAAAGAGCACAACACTGAATAGCATATGGCACTGAGGCGGAAGTGTTATTGTAACCTAACTAAGCTTATAATGCGGTTTATTTTATTTATTTATTTATTTTTTATTATCACTGTTACATGAAATAAAGAGCAGAACTCATCAAATTAGAGTATTTTTGTATTTTCCAGAAGTGATAAATGTATAATACAGTGACGTAGTGAAGCCATCAACTATATTATCTAAGGAGAAGTGACCCATCTCTGTTTAACAATTATGGCATATATGCACCACAGTTTGAATTTTTTTGCCCGTTTTTCCATTTACATCTTGCCTCATACTCATCAGACAGCTTTAAAACAAGCACTGTACCTTACACACTTGCATATTCTCCTAGTAATACTAATTAAGCTTCGTGAGCTGTGATGTGCTGTCAGTGTTACAAGGCTACAGGAAATGCAGTTTGAAGCTGATGCCATGTGTTTGCATTTTGGCCTTCCTCTCCTTCTCTTGGAAATGTTTCAATCATATAAGGGACATTAGCAGCCTTTGCTTCTCGTGCTTGTTCAATTAAGCCTTGCCACAAAAGGAACGTTAAGCCTCAGCAATGGCCAGCCCCATTTATAGCACTTCAGTTAATATTTCAGTATCCCACGGAGCCCCGGCACAAGGCAGGCAGCCATGTTGAATGTTTAGTTAATGGAAAACACAGACGACTGGGAGCACTGCACATTCAGCAGTGCACAGTAACACAGCAGGGAGGGAAAAAAAGTAGGCTGGGTTTTAAAAAAGCAGTCATCTCGGGAAAAGGTGCATAAATTCTACTCCGGCCTTCCATTCCTCACGGGTTCCTCGGAAAACCCTCGGCTTCCCAAAGAAATGAAATGAATCGCCTCCGATAAATGAGCAGACGGCAAAGAGAAATCCATCGTGCACTAAGCCTGTGGCTCGGGTTTTTATTAAATATTGATTTGATTTGTAAAAGGCCAGATGTGCAGAGGTTGAACAAATGTCACAGACTTCCATTTTATTTAATCTTTTACCGGATTATCAGCTTTACAAAGTAAAAACTAACAATAGTTTTGGCCTTTTGTACAGCCACGTCTGGCTTAGTAAAACCCAAATCCAGTAATGCACATCTGAGATATCCACAGCACAGTGCGGTTAGTCTGCTGTACCATGAATAGACTCTCCGATATTACTTTTTCCTTATCATGATAATTAGTAGCATTGTAGATTTGTCTTATGCATGATCTTATGTGAGCAGTATCTTAACAATCAGTCATGTCTCATTCTGGAGCTGTTTACCCTTGTTCTTTAAAATACCTGCCCCAGAAATGTACATTTGTCCAAATTTGAGGAAGGTTAGAAAAAACTGTCCTAATGCTACCTTTTTATTAGAATAGACTTTAGCTATGGCTATAAACTCTGCTGCCTATTTCAGGGACAGAGCTGGAATTGTAAAATGGTTACAATAACAATATTGTGTATATCTTTTGCCTTTTAATGGGTTGCCAATTAATGGGTTCAGATATGTGAAAAAACTTCACTCTGGTGGGGAGAAATGAATCAAAAATGTTTTCCCACTGACAGTATAGTGTACTTTATAGTAAAGTGCTTTTCATCCAAGCCAAGCAACTAGCCAGTGGTTGTGAGTAAAACAACTAGTTGCTCAGGTTAATTTGCTGTCAACACACTGAACAATGAGGACAGATACCTCAAAGTATGAAGCATTTTTACTTAAACATCTGTTGAATCCCTCAGATTGTTTCTCAAGATTTCATAAAGTGGAATAATTATATATGTTAGAGATGATGTCAAAAGAGATCAGGACTGAAAGAGAGAGAGAGAGGAAAAAAGAGAAAAAGAGAGAGAGAGAGAGAGAGAGTTATCAGTAAGCTCACAGATCAGCTTGTTTCAGACCGCTCTGTTGTTCTGGTGAAGAGAAAGTATGGAGCCAAGGCTGGAAAACATTAGGAGGAATCAATTAGGCTGCCATTAAGAAGTAAAGTGGCCCTCACTGAATCGTGTAATTATGACCTTCAGCAAAGCCACAGTTATGGAAGCACAATACCCTCCATCTCTCTTGTGCGCTCTCTCGGTCTCATTTAGCCTTAATTGTATTTATTTAGGATAATATATTGTATGCTTTTAATGACATGCTTTAGGTTAAGCAAGAGATAAATCATCATTTGTCTTGCTTAGACATGGTTGGGAGATTACAAGTATAGACAGTTGTACAGCATATGGCAAGTGCAATAGAGAATTCACTGAATATGTTTTTATGAATCTTCTCTATCTTAATTACATTACTCTCGTCCACTGCAATATCATTCTCTACAGAGAGCACCTAAAGTAGTAGATATTGTCTACACACGATTTAGAGATATATTAATAACACTAATATAACATAACAGTATTAAGTGTAGAGTTTAAACGGTCTGTACACTATCCAAAGAAATGGTACTAAACTCAAAAACAAAGCTTCATGCTTTGTTAACAGTATATCATTTGTACCTTTAGGATGAAACTTTCACCTCGTAGAATGCTATTCATAATCTTTGCACCACTGGTAGAACAATGATGGAACATTGTCAATGGATAGGGAGTTGTCCCACATAAAACGTCGTTACAGCACAAATAATATGGTGCATTAATATTTCGAATCATTTCATACACGTTCTTGCACCCAACATATACACATATATAAATACATACATACACACAACACTAAGCCTACATGTTAAAAGTATTGCTACGACAGCCTGAATAAGCGTGGTCAGTTGAACATGACGTAAAAGCTGGTGGATGAATGGTGGCCATGGCTCACAGATGCTCTCCAGCTGCACTCTGGTTTTTCTTGGCTGTGCCGTTGCTTTGGAATCACGAACAAACAGAAGAGCTGCTTAGAGACGTGCTCTCACTGGCAGAGGCAGATACAGCCATGTGGAGCGCTATTAAACCCAACTCAGTTCTGATTCCTCGCCTGACTGGGTTTAGTTTTCAAACTGTGCAACCCTTATGAAACTATTGATGTCTTTTTTTTTTCTTGATTCCATAACATGGATTCATATGACCTCATATAATAATATATTTCCAAGAAATTATGTGTCAACAGCTTCGATGATTCTTCCTTTTGATCTTGTCTTATATGTTTTTTTTCCCTAATGAGTGTATTGGGTTGCACTGTGCATTTTCTGGCCTGCACTGACCCAAACAGCTTTGCTCTTTAAGAGGCCGATGGTGGACGGGCCTCCAGCCAAGTAAAATAAACACGGGAGACTTGGCAGATGCGGGCTGAACGGTGTACGAATGAGGGGAATTTTTATGTTCCATTTTCACTCAACAGTCTAGACGGTTTATCCCGTTTGGGAAGAATTCTCTCGGCTTTGGATTTCAGCTAAACGCTGCCCTGCACTGCTCTGGCTGACGTGATGTAAAGCATGAGATGTTTGCTCTGTAATTCAGCTTGCATCAGACTTGCATCACACTTAAAGGGCTAAGAGTGCAGGGTTTATAAAGCTCAGGTCTGTCTAATTGGCAGCACTAGCACTAGTGCATTCTTTTATAATTACGTTTGAAAGAATGCGCTACAGCCTAAGCATACACTGGAGCTCACATCTAAATAAAAATAATTGTGTTGCGTTTGAGACATTCAAGAAAGTGTTGTTTTCTTATTATTTAAGGCAGTCTCTTTCAGTGTAATATGGACATCATGCTGAGTGACATCACAGTCTTTATATGCTGTTTCAGAGTTCTTTTTATAGTGTTTGTCTTGTTTACAATTTATATCTAATAAACATTTTACAGTGAGCCCTTTTGTGAATTACTGTGGTGGCAAAATGAACACTCAGTTCTTGCAGCTTTATTGTGATTTAAACAACAACGCTATTAAATATAGATTTCTTCTTTAAAAAAACACACAGAAATTTGACAGGTGCCTGTTATAGTCCAGAGAATACTGTAAATTTTTTAACTGTTCCTCTGGTAGTCTTTAACCAGGCACTGTTTCATATTCTTTGTATAAACTGTGTAGCTAAGGAAGAACCTCCTACTCTTGGACAGGATCTCTAAAACATTATGGGGTATTTTTAATAGTTGTGACATTACCTTCAGGTCTTTTTCTTTCTTTATTGGTCAGAGGCTCTGCCAAACCACAGTTTATGGGTTTGTGTTACATTGTGCCATGAACCCTGCTTCCTTTCCCCTAAAACATGGCTCTGTCCCAATTACCTTATCAGGTCAGATTCAGTTTCAGGCTCTAATAAAACAGGATGGACGTGCAGCTCCTCTCTCCCATAAGGCTCAGCAACATGGTGCAGCTCATTCGACTCCATGCTGGGCGCGTGGCATGACCTCCTGAACGCTCCCACTCGCCAGCAGTCTCTAAATTTGCATGAGTACGCTTAAAAGCAAGGGGGTGGGAAGAGCAATCCCTCCTACCCCCCTTCTGGAGTACAGCAGGACTCTTTCCCACTGAGCTTGACCCCACGCGACGCCGTCCGATCCCCGCACCGCGGTCTGGAGTTAATGCACCGAGTGCTTGCTTTGTCTCTGTGTTAATGAAGTGCCCTTCTCTCACTCTACCCCTTTCACTCCTGCACAATGGCATGCATAATCAGCATTAACACTCAAGTGCTGCACTTGACTCTGGAGTCTCAAATCCATGTTTTGGCGAGGCGTCAAACCTCATGA
The DNA here is from genome assembly GCA_028566695.1 of Bagroides melapterus. Taxonomy (NCBI): domain Eukaryota; kingdom Metazoa; phylum Chordata; class Actinopteri; order Siluriformes; family Bagridae; genus Bagroides; species Bagroides melapterus. The sequence continues at coordinate 16,865,394 of JAOTRN010000017.1, forward strand.
GGAAATGATCGTCAACCTTTGACTTGCCGTCGACTAATTCAAAAAGGGTACACTTTCCCCATGCACTCATTAGAACGGATGGAGAAAGTGTTTCTAGATCAAAGGGATGAGTGAGAAAGACTGTCTGGTAATTATTCTGGTACATGTGTGTGTGTTGAAGATGGCAACTACCTTTCTCTTTTTATGTGTGTATATGTAAGAAAGACGGGGAGATAAAAAGAGAGAGTGATGAGAGCCCTCTAGTGGATTAGAGTAAAATTACAGGGTGGTTCCACATCTCTGCACAGCATGCCCATAATGTTCTTAATACACCCTTGGCAATTTCCCATCATAACATGGAAGTGCATATCAACAACATAACACAAATTCCCCCTTTACACATAAGGGGATTGTGTAGTGGCATTGTAAACAGGAATATACTTGACCTCCTCAGCAACAAGAATGAAGTGAAGGAGATTTATGGCTTTAGACAGATTGAATAAGGGAAAGCCTATGAAGGCATGTTAAAAGCAGTAGATTTTTATTAATTGAACTTTGTCAGGCACTGGGAAGAGTATGAATGAAACCAAGTGCACTTTTATTTCATCACACTAAAACGCTGCAAAGCTGACTGTAGCCTTTTTTATATTTTGGGTCCATTGAATGGTTCCTCTCATACATAGAAATTAATTGTGAATCGATGAGGCTTGAGCTCAATTGCCAGCTCTAATCCAGTCTATTCAGCCTGCACTGCTTTCAGCGTTCAGCTTTTTACTGGCTTCCTCTGCTTGCTTTGTTACAGTGCTGAGTATCCGTGGTGCCCAGGAAGAGGAGCCTCCCGATGCCCAGCTCATGAGACTGGACAACATGCTGTTGGCTGAAGGAGTGTCAGGGCCAGAGAAAGGGGGCGGGTCAGCTGCGGCTGCAGCCGCTGCAGCAGCTTCAGGAGGAGCCGGAGCCGATAACTCAGCCGAACACTCTGATTATAGAGCCAAGCTCTCCCAGATCCGCCAGATTTACCACACCGAACTGGAGAAATATGAACAAGTAAGTGACTTACATGAAAAGTTGCCATACATCTCCTTGAACCAATGTTTTGGTGTATATCCTAAAAATGTACATCAAAATAGTTCCAAAACAGTCATGGACTAGGTTCATGTCAAATGTCATACTGCTGTACTAAGAAGAATTGCTCAAACAGTACACCAATAACAAATGAATAGTACACCAATACTACATGATTTGTGCACTAATAGTAAAGCAGCAGATATGTTGAAACACTGTTTCAATGTTAAATATTTACTTTATCGCATTTCTATCTATATAGAAAATTTTACACCTCAGCCAAGCATAAAACCTTTTTTATGCTTAGTCATTAAAAAAACAGTAATGCATAAAAATGTATTTCTATTCAGATTTAAGTAAACACAGATTCAAATAAATACATTTGGGTGGAAAAACACACTACTGAGTTTCTCACTTGAGATCAACTCAATTCAATTTTAAAGAAAGATAATTCATTTAAGAAAAAATAGTTACATATTAAAGAAGAGTACACTTCGAAATGTGGATTATGAGTAATAAACCAGGAGCAGTTGAACAAACAATAAAACAGTTAAATGGTTCAGATTTTAAGGAAAGTGGTCGAAAGTTACAGCTTTAAATGAATCATTACACCATGTGATACATGACAGTTAAACATGAACAATGACTCAGTAGGATAATAAACAATAAAATAAAAGTGATACAATGGTCAATAAACCATCAGCGCAAACAGACAGAAGGAGAGTTATTTGAAACTATAAACCATGCTGGTTTATTACGTACACCGACACTGCACCTACACATCAGGCTTTCAAAAGGAAAAAACTGACCACTATTGACTACTTTATTAGACATATCTTTGTTGCACCTGTATGTATAGTTAGAGACTATATATCAATCTTCTTCCATGCACAGTATGTGGTAATCCTCCTCCAGCCCTTCTGTGTCAGTTTCTGACCGCAGCACTGCTGTAGTTTGTGGATATTTGGTTTGTGGATTGTTTCTCAACCCAGCAATTCTCTTTATGCATCAGTGCTGATGTGCCGGATACACTTCTACCAGCACTACACACATAAACACACAAACACATATATTTCCCATATAAATTATAATCACATATTCACATATATAATCACCCAAATTACTTTTTAGTGCATAGTGTGACCGACACATTGTACATAGCAACAGATAGACTCTTGTCAGTAATTGCATGAATACGAAGTGCACCTAATAGTTCATCACACATGGAAAACTAACGCTCACTGTTTCAGACACTGTAACTGTTTGGAAGTGCATATGGAATACTGTCCCATCATCAGTGTGTGAAGGAGCAGAATGTTTGTAGCAGTCTGCTAAATTCTGCTCAGATTGCTAATTACTGACATGGGTTTTGTTGCTGAGCCGTGTAGATTAACATGTTGAAAAATGGGTCTTTCCATTATTCAAGACGCCTATAACATTGTTTTACTCTCACACACACATATACAAACACATTTTAAAAGCCTATTGTCAGTTTCTATCAGACAAAGTGTACTCTTCTATCTCACTCTTCACTGCAGTAGACTTGCTCCATAACTGTCTCCCCCTCCAAAAGCGTGGTTACGGAGCTGCATAACTGTCTTACTCTCCAAAAGAACAATACTGAAGTTTCGCATGTGTGCGTTTCACTCTTTTGGGAGAGTCAGAGGAGCTGGTTCATTTTGAGTACAATAGAGGTCTCGCTCTTTATCAGTACAGTACAGAAGTTGGTTCATGCTATCAGTATCCATAGAGAAGCTGTCTCACTCTGTCATCACGGTAAAGGAGCTGTCTTTCTGTATGAGTGCAGTAGAAGAGATGTCACACGTTCAGTGTTACAGTAGAGAAGTCATCTCACACTATTCAGACAGTAAAAGAAGCTGTCTTATTCACAACAGAGGAACTCCACAGTGATGGACGGGACAGTAAAGGAAGGTCTGACTTGCTCAAGTGCATGCTGGGATGAGGCCAGGTGTCCATTCAGAGAAGGGCATTCAAACCTGTCACACACTGGGGCAGCAGACAGTCTTCCGAAACATAATAAGCACACACACACACATGCGCCACCTGACCATCCGGATCCAACCCGCCATCCTGATTTTTCCTTTAGCTTTCCGTCTTGTCCTCTTTTGTCTTCTGATCTGCCTGTCCTTTCAAAGTGTTGCTGCTTTATGTTGCTCTCTGTTAGTGCTCTTGTGCCAGTAAAGCCATTCTGAAATTGAGCCTGCAACACAGCAATGCATTAAGTACTTCGGTCACTCTGTTTAGTTTTGCCAAATGGCTTTAAGTTGGGCAACCCATAGAATTGAGACAATACAGGAGGTGAAATAGATGGATAGGCTTTTTTCAATTTTACTCAATTTGGTAATTTGCCAATTCCCACCTACTAGCGCTGTCTATCACAAAACAGCCACCTTACAAATGACATATTCACACACACAACACACACACACACACACAGCAAAATGTTAGTAAGCTCTCTAAACACAAGCATTATTAACTCCTTCTCATGATGAATACATAACACCACTGTTATTTTTAAATGGTCTTTGTACTGTATTTTCCTGATACCCCAGTGTGTTCTTTTGTCAAAGGCATCGTTAAAGGCTCGAAAAAATAAAAGAAACTATTAAAAACTGTGGAAGACCTTTTCCAAAAGACTGTTAATTTCTCCTAGTTATAGTGACTGTTGGGTCACTCTGTATTCATGAATATAATTTATCATTCCCTCCAGGATTTCATGATTTACCACCGAATAGATAAATAAATAAATGAAATGAGAAAATGCAGAAAATATTAGTGTTGTAAAAGCACTACTAAAACCCACGATACTGTCGAAAAGAATATTATGAGCAACAGCTCGCTCACAATCATATTGATAGGTTAAATTCACCTTTCACAGTAAGCTATGTCTGAATCTCATTCAATCTGTTTAATTCTAAAATGTATAAATATAAAATATAAATATAAAATATAAAATGTATCTCTATGTGTTTTCTCTGCCTTTGTAGGCATGTAACGAGTTTACCACTCACGTGATGAACCTGTTGCGAGAGCAGTCGCGCACACGGCCCATCTCACCCAAAGAGATTGAGCGTATGGTCAGCATCATCCACCGCAAGTTCAGCTCCATCCAGATGCAGCTCAAGCAGAGCACCTGCGAGGCAGTCATGATCCTCCGCTCCCGCTTCCTCGATGCCAGGTATGTCATTTCCTCACTTACCAAATACTGCTATGAACTGAGAAGAGACAAGGACAATTTTGTGCTTCCCGCTGAAGTTTACAACAGGATATTCAGAGAGATTATAAAAACACATCATTCAGTTTTGTATTACTGAGTAAAACACAAACAAATTAAATGAGCTTTTTATATCTGATTAAATGAAGTCCCCAATGCATATGGCTTGCAGTCATTTATACTTCCCAAGGAGTGTGTAGGTGTTACTGTCTGTATCTGCATACAATGATAATGTTGTTTAGCTTCTTTTCTGTATCAGTGTATACAAGAGCTCAGATCCAGGTTCTCACTGTTGCTAGCTCTCCATCTCTCTTCATAACTGCCTGTTCCCCGTGACAGGCATATCTATGTAAGCCTAACACTCGTGCAGTTTAATTGTGGAGGTTTGCATTGCACTGTTCCTGAGGTCCGATCCATATATGAGCCTCTACATGCCAAAGAGTGTGCAGTTCTTTCCTCCTTTAATGTAATCACTTGTTCCCTTTGATGCATGCCTGGGATTTGCATATATTTCTTTGAGAATAAATCACACTGGAAGCCTTGAGTTGAAGGCATAACATTTAAATGAGCATCTCGCTCCCTTTTCACCATGCACTATCCATTCTACTGCAAATGATGGTGGCAAGTCTCTCCCCCCCCACTCCTGCCTGCTCAGTTCTTCAGCTTAATTCTTTCACAGGCTGAGACCATGCTGTGCTCATTTGCATATGGTGAAGAGGGGCTTTGTGGGTAGGAAATCGTCTCGCTCCGTGTTGCGGGGGAGAAGCTTGCAGGGTTCACCGCTGCATATGCAAAGCCCCCATGAGACATGCCACATTCACACACTCTTAACCCAGGAGATGAGCAAAGCTGGCACCCACCACTGCCTTCCGCTCCTCCAAAGCTTTTAAAGCTCCTTCAGCACGTGTGTGAAGCCTGTACTGCGCTTCTGCGTGAATAATAAAATGTTCTGAATGCGAAGTGGCACATGTTTTTGCCAACGATATCCCAACATGTATGCCAAACATAACTTGCATATGCAATAAAGCCATGAACAAAATGCAGAGGGAGAGGATCTGTTATTAGATGAGGTAACATTAGTATTCAGTTGCACTAGTCAAACTTCTACTGAATCCCAAAACATGTCATCTCTCTCGCTCTCCCTGCTCCTTCTTTACAGGAGGAAAAGACGAAACTTCAACAAACAGGCCACCGAGATCCTGAACGAGTACTTCTACTCCCACCTAAGTAATCCGTATCCCAGTGAGGAGGCCAAGGAGGAGCTGGCCAAGAAATGTTCTATCACTGTCTCCCAGGTAGCTTCTGCTTTCTGTACAAATCAAGTTCTTAATTATAAATTTGATTTACCATTTACACTCTACGTACATCAGTGTAACCTCTCTAATAGAATAACCTGCCTTAGTTGGCATGGGTTGACATTATTTTCTTATATTGAGACACTGCTAAAGCAGATCTTGTTTAAAAAAAAAGCTCTAAGTCTGATCTTGTGATAGAACATATCCATGATCATAAATCATAATTATAAATAATAGTTTATGTTAGGTTTACATTTGTGCTTTGCTAACTCAATTAAACCTAGAATTTTAATTGTGCAAAAAAATAATTACTCATAGGTGACAGTGCATAGACATTGCTAAATTAAAAGTGACACGAACAAAATGAGATAACACCCTCTGAGACAAAGCCATTAAAATAGTAGTTAATTAGAACACTAGCTAAATAAAACGAGGATGAGTTTTCTATTTTTGCCATCTATGATCTGAATCAGACTTGTTTCTCTGCTTGCCACTCTATGAGAATTTAACTGCCTGCTCTAATATTATGTCTAAATGTTTGGGTAATATATGGAGATGACCATTCTAAGTCTTGTGCACACCCAAGACACTTACCCTTTCTGTGATAAATAGCACTGAATAGAGTTTTACTGTATGTTTAAACAATGGAAAAACTATAGGATACTACCACTATATACCTTTATATTATATATAATTATGTTTCATATTAATGCAATATGCTTGTACATATTTTTTTACACATTCTAACCAGTTATATGTAAATACTGTAAATCATTTTAACTATGATTGTTACATGTGTGTATGGATGTTTAGAAAGATGCTCACTTTCTGTAGTGCACCTATAATTGCTTAGTGTGTTAGCCCATATGTAATGATCCTCGATTATGAACACCTGTGTTGCTGCACGTGAATATTCTGCACCTGCTTATGTTAAATGGACGATGCGCAACAAAAAAAAAACTCTTAATGAATCCGGGGTGACATAATTTGACGATGCATCTGGGTGCCGTTCTCAAACAGACTCTGCTCAGAATGATTGGTTGAGCGCGTCTGGTGCCATTTTGCAATAAAGAAACACGTTTAGCCGCTGTCTATGAGGGTGTGGGGGGGGTGTTTCCACAGGATTGATTTGGTTTACATTTTAATGTTGTTTATCATTAGCACGAGCCTTTATCCGCACAGCTTCATCTGGGAGTGTATTAGCGGTAATGGGTGTTAGTGCGTGTGAGGACGGATCCGTGCCGTCATAGTCCTTGATGATAGCTAGCTGCAGATGGAGTGACTTAATGAGATTGTTATTGGCTATCTTTTTTATTCTGACACTAATGTGAGTTTGCTGTGGTAGCGTTTGCATTCTTCACCCCTTCATAGGCAGGGTTCTGTATGTGGAGGAGTCCCGTATTTGTCTGTGGTTTTCTTTGTTATGTACACCGTTGTTGTGGTACAGACACACAGAGAGAGAGAGAGAGAGAGAGAGAGAGAGAGAGAGATAATCCTGCCATCTGTGTTCTGCATTATTGACAGTTTGGTATTTCTATGCTTAGAAAAGCTTCATTAAATTTTATCAAGCCCCACTTCTGTTAAGTAGTTAGCAATATTCTGTTTATTTTTCCACAGGCTTGGTCATTTACAGACATACGGTTCTGAATTTTTTTTTTTTTATAAATGTTCAGTATAGCTTACACTGATTAAAATATAATCTAATCATAATCTAATCAGTATATGTTGACTGTTGATCGTTATGATGATCGTTCAGGCCACTGAAGATTTCCTTTAGGAACCTCACAGTAAATACCAGCAACTCACAGCTTGATGCAAAATTGCATTGCAGATACAGTAGGCCAAATGGAAAATCAGCAAACGGCACGTCAGGCTCACAGTGGTGTGACATATTTTCAGACTCTCATCTTGGCATGCATCATTACAGTACTGATCAAAGCCATTATGGTCAGGTTTGGAATAAATAGTCTAGTTGATTAATTGCTGTATGTTGATTTGTTTCATTTGGGTTGCTATTAAGTGTTCTTCCTCCGAATGATGAATTGTAGCAGTCAGCAGTTGTGGAATTACCTCACTTTCTGATTTAGTGAAACTCTAAATCTGACAGAATGTAAATTTAAGATTGAGGAATGGGACAACCGCTAATATCAAGTTTTTGGCTCAGGTTAACAGTTATTTTATTCGCCTTCATTTCACCTTGTTCCTTATTGAGTCCAAATGCCTTCTGAACATCATCACTGTACATAATAAGCATTAAATCCTTGATAGAGAGATTAAAGAAAGCACATTAAAAAAAAAAAAAAAGATTTAAAACAATTCATTTTGACCATGTAAAGTTTTTCATATTTTGGTCCAGGTGTCCAACTGGTTCGGAAACAAACGAATCCGATATAAGAAGAACATTGGAAAGTTTCAGGAGGAAGCCAACATGTACGCAGCCAGAACTGCAGTGAATGCGGCCAGCGTGTCAGCTCACGGCAGCCAGGCAAATTCCCCCTCCACCCCCAACTCAGCAGGTGGGCAAATATACATGCACATCTCACAGTTAATCACACATTATCTCACATCACATTATTACATGATTCAATACGCTTTATTTTTGCAGCAGCAAAAGCGACACTCAGTGGTCCAATAGATAAAGGTTGAACTTAACGCAGGTTAAGTGTAATTGTCTCCGGTTTATACACACCTGAGACTTGCCTCATTCGTTCAGTCAAAATAGGTTTTATAAATATGTCTATGGATTTTCAGCATTATTTTTAATTTGTCTAGCTCACAGCAATTCTTTTTCTTCACCTCACAGTATTTAGAACTCGGCATGTCTTGGTGTCAATATAGTTTTTAAATGGTTGATGGAGAATGTGTGTCAAATTTAAATGTATGACCCCCATAGACACTTGTCATTTCATGCACTCTGATTGTATCCTGATGAGATCTACTTCACATGTATTTACACTTGTAGTCAAATTGTTTCTTTCCAGTCAGCGATCATATGCCGATTATCCCATTACTTTCAAAAACCTCCAGTCTTGTTCTATGTTTTAGATGTTTTCTGAATTCCTCATCATGATGTTTTGTGCTGTGTTCAATCTTGTTAAAAAAAAAAAAAAAAACGAACATCTGCATTCACAGAACTTGTGCGTTGTGAAATGTGGCTTGGAGACTCAGTTGCATTTACACTGTAACATGTGGCTAAAAGATGTCGAGGTGGTTTGTGGTTGGAGCAAATCTGTCAGTAAATCATTTATACTAAAGACACTTAAAATGACCAAGTGTAAATGGAGCTTATGAGAGAATACAGGTAATGATTTTACCGGTCAGTTGACGGCACCGTTGTACATAAAATAGACACATGTTCAAAGATATTGAGCATGTAAATTGTGTAAGTGTAGCAGTACTCTTGGGATTACTTACGTTTATCACCACTACTGTGCAGTTCATATCACCTATTTGTCCCAAAATAATATGAAAGACAGAGGTCATTCTTCCTCAGTTTTCCCTTTATGGGTTTTGGTTCACAGACAGAGCTGCAAGGAGCATGGTAGTCACTTCATAAACCTTTCTGCAATGTTTTATTAGTCATGAGGATGAGTGTGAGCTGTTATTGGTCGAATTGAGGGTATCATGTTTGAATAAAAATGTAAAATGCCTTGTAATCCAGTTTTACAAGGGTTGAAATTTCATTGAAATCCATTCTGGGCTTGCTTTAAATTTTTTAAACAGTAGCGTATGTAGGACAAGTACTTTCCTCCATTAGCTAGCTAACACTACAAGTTGCCTGCTCTTGCTTTAAACCTGTCCTACAGTGTTATCTCTTGCTCAGCCTTAGTGCTGATGCTCTGCTCTCTATGGGCCGCTCATTCTCTCTGCTCTGTTACGCTTGTCTAACTGTACTTCCGCATGTGCTTTTTCTCCTTCTCCTCTCTCTACCTCTTGCTCTCTCTCTCTCTCTCTCTCTCTCTCTCTCTCTCACACGCTCTTTCTCTCTCTATACCTCTCTCTTTACCCCTCTCTCTCTCTCTATACCTCTCTCTGTACCCCCCTCTCTCTCTCTCTCTCTCTCTCTCTCTCTCTCTCTCTCTCTGTACCCCTCTCTCTCTCTCTCTACCTCTCTCTCTCTTTCTGTCTTTCTCTCTCTCTCTACCTCTCTCTATACCCCTCTCTCTCTCTCTCTCTCTCTCTCTCTCTCTCTGTGGTCTTTGTGCTGCTGCTTCTTTTTCCTCTTTTCTCTCTCCCTCCTCTGCTCTTAGGTTCTGCTGGCTCTTTTAACATGTCCAACTCTGGTGATTTGTTTATGAGTGTGCAGTCTATGAATGGCGATTCATACCAGGGGGCTCAAGTGGGAGCCAACGTGCAGTCGCAGGTACAGTACACCTCAGTCTGGTCACCACATCAGCTGGATATTTACTGTAACAAAGAATACTCCTTAAGACACATGGTGGTGTATAAAGACAAGAGCAGGCTACAGGGAGCAAATAAGTACATGTAGACAAGCAAGTCTGAATGTCGTATCATGTTATTTGGAATGTACTAAGCCAATACTAACTCTGAATATTTATTTCCATCTTAAGCTCATCATTAGCTAATAATGGGACATCCTCTAACAAACTTTCAAACAGCTTCTGCCGTGATTACAGTGATGTGCAAAGCTCTAATTCTCTAATTAATTTTGTATTGAAACTGATAAAAATGGGCTGTCTAATCAAGGTGGTTAGTAATGAACCTCTGTAGCTCTAACACAGATAGGCATGTTAATTACATGCAGATGTTACATGTTAATGTTTCAAAAGTTGCTGAACAATTTGTCATAATTAACATCATTACAGTAGATTTTTACATGTTTAAAGACACTGTCGTAACTTTAAATTCACAACAACGAACGAAGAATGTCTTTACAATTCTAACAAAAGTCCAGTCACCTTGACTCACTGCCACAAGAATTATGCAGATGTTCTGTTTTACTCTTTTCATTTGTTTCCATTTTAGCTACTTCTCTGTGTGTACATGGTTTATGTGGTTGTGTATACTTTGAATTGTTGTTTTCTTTGTCTCGCTCATTGCTGCTGTGTTGTCTGACCTTGTGCTTTTTTCTGTTAAGTTTTGTTTTGCTGCTTGTGCTTTCTCATCGACCTTGCTTTGTTTATTTGTGTGTGTATGTGTGTGTCTGATCTGACCTTGTTATGTTGTTTATTGTGCGTTTTCAGGTGGATACCCTTCGCCATGTTATCAGTCAGACAGGAGGATACAGTGATGGCCTCACAGCCAACCAGATGTACAGTCCGCAGGGCATCAATGTAAGAAAACAAAAAAAATGACTTTTTTCCTGTGCCCTCTACCAATTAATTTAAAGCCATAGGGCTAGGAATGGCACTCAGTGGAACATGTCTGATCCACAGTCACCCGGTGTGATCGGGTGCTTGTTGTTAACGCCACAGGGCTCGGACACACCCGTCACGTCCAATATGATCTTTCCAAACACCTGCACTGACATGTGCCATGCTGAGCAGTGTGTGTGTGTGTGTGTGTGTGTGTGTGTGTGTGTGTGTGTGTGTGTGTGTGTGTGTGTGAACAGGTGAGACTGCTGCATGAAGGCTGACTAAAAAGACTGTAAGGAAGGAAACTTAAATGCTTAAATTAAATCTTAGTTTGTGGCCATCTTCACCTTCTTTGTTATCCCTCTCATCATCTCCCTAATTTAATTATTTATTTTCTTTCGGGCGGGGGCTGCTGCTGGGGTTTTGGTGCGGTCGCAAAATTCACAGCGACAAGCCATGTGGTAAAGGGGAAAATCGATCAGACAGACACAAGGGGAGCTGAGTGCGGACTTGGGACAGCAATCCAAGCACATTGCTCAGATCACATTCGCGCAGAGCTAATGGCCCTGACAGCGTAAGAGAGCGAAGGGGGGTAGAGAGAGAGAGAGAGAGGACAAGGAGGAGTAAGGTCAACGGCTGTGCTGCCATGTCTTGGCCCGCGTTCTGCTATATGCTAATGAGATCGAAGCCGTTCCATAAGAAAGAACACGGATGTATTCAAATCCCAACCAGTCCCTCTGCTTCCTTCACTCCGAGCTGTTCCAGGGGAATCGCAGGGAAGTGAAAATGAGCTCGTATTTGATTTTTTTTTTTTAAACAAAAAAGAAGGCAGATTTTTGAAAGTATAAATATTTGAACCCACGAGTTCTGGTTCAGTCTAGACCGAGTATCTGAGCATGCTTTATTTAATGGTTTTATAATAGATAAAATAAAGATCATTTAATCTTTAAATCATTTATTACTTCCCAAAACCTAACATAAAAATCAATTTCTCACTTTTACTAACAAATGTGATGAAATTACTCACTTGATAACCGAATTAAAAGGTAAATAAAATTAACTGTTCCTCTTCATCTGCATGTCTCAGTGGCCTTTAAATTTAACAGCAGTTTTACTGCAACAATTAAATTTGAAATCTCAATGGCAGACCTTAACATCATTTCTTGAAACAAAAATTATTTTTGATAAAAATGATTCATTTTTCAGATTTTTAGTGACAATCCACAAAACAGGAACATTCGTGTGTTCAAACTGCAAATGCTTTTTTTCAATTATTAAACATCTATTTTATCATAGACTGTGGTTTATATGCAGGTGGAAGTAGAGTCCATATTTCACATACGACAGCAGTGACTTTGTGCTAAAAAGCCGAATTAAAGTCTAAAGATGAGGAATCTTTTTCAGACAAGTGATTTCCTTCTTTGTTCGCTGTGTTGATAATGGCTCATGTAGCGTTTTATAGCAGTAATTATGCCTTCAGTAGAAAATAGGAACGTGGCACCGTAACCGAACACGTTTTAAGATCTTTTTCTGCTCTCCTCCATTTTGTTTGATTACAGACTGCCTTGGCTCTAAATAACAGGCTTGGAGCTGAGTGGCTGCCGGCTGCCATTTCCAGCCTTTTTGCTATTAATATCCCCAAATGCTCTTTAGCAGGCCTGTCTGCAAAAGGAGAAATGGCTTCTGCGCCTCGCATTGTGTTTTCATTTCAATCTCCAAATGTCATAATTTTCCACCACCGCTTCCTTCTTTGTTTCTTCTGGGAGTGTTATATGGTGGGCCACTTCATCCCAGCTCAGTATTATGGTGTGTGTCAGTGAAAGTGACAAGCATTTAACTCTGTCCCGTATTACACGTCTGCAGTGGTTCCCATCTTCCTGGGAAAAGCAAACACTGTATATTTATTTTCTCAGCAGTAAAGCAGTATTTCCTCCATTTTATCTATCTATCTACTTGTCTATCTGTCTAGCTATCTAGCTATCTGCCTGTATATCTATCTATCTATCTATCTATCTATCTATCTATC
>JAOTRN010000017.1:16950217-16962356 GCA_028566695.1 Bagroides melapterus
AATTAAGAATTAGCAAACGTTTGCAGGACGAAACAACCGTCGCAATGACTGGTGCAGAAATGTTACTCACTCTCCACTATTGACCTGAGGTCCAATAGTCTACTGAATATTTTGAAACTGAATTTTTGCATAATAGGATCATGATCTTTATTTAATTTAATTAATTAATTAATTTATTTATTTATTATTATTATTATTATTATTATTATTATTATTATTATTATTTTAGATATTTTCAGACCTCCAACTGTCCACAATGCAAATTATGTTATTTATTGTGTAGTGCTAACTAGATGTTTTTCCTATGCTATTCCAGATTGACCAGGCAAAATAGGGAAATACATAAAGTGTCCTTTTTGTGCAACAAATTGACTGAGATGAGAACTGCAGAGGAGTCGTCAGCTACGGTGCTGCACCGGCTCATCCAAGAGCAGTTGCGCTACGGAAACCCTACAGACACCCGTGCCCTTCTGGCCATCCAGCAGCAGGCTCTTCGTGGGGGTAGCAGCAGTAGTGGTGGAGGCGCTGGGAGCCCACGTTCATCTCTGGAGAGCCTCACACAGGAGGAGTCACACTTCCTCCAGACATCAATGCGTCAGGAGCCTCAAGGACAAGAGCACCAGAGTGACTACCAGCACTCCGAGAGCTCAGCGTGCCATCTTTACCAGCTCCACACGGAGGAGCTGCCCACCTACGAGGAGGCCAAGGCTCACTCACAGTACTTGGCTGCACAGAGGGGTCTGATTGGCCTTCAGCAGATTGGTCCAGAGATGCTCAGCCCAGATTCGGGTCTTGAACAGGACCAAAACATGTGGGATATGAAACGGGAGCATGCCCGTTCACTGAGTGAGCGCCTCATGCAGCTGTCTCTGGAGAGGAATGGGGCCCATGACCAGGTGTCTATGAGTTCGTCACACAGCTACCCCCAGCTGTCCAGCAGTGCTACTGCTGGTGTGCATGATGGGCCAGATCACCGTGGGCCACCCCCAGAGTACCCATTTATGGTCAAAGCCCCTGGATATATGCTGAGCCATTCTCAGGAGAACGGACTCTATTACAGGGAACCGCCTGCCTTCCATTCTCAGCATCACAGGTACATTCAGCATTCAACCACCCTACAGTACAACACGTTCCACAATGTATTCTTCAACTTAATGTATTCATCAAATTAATCAAATCTGACTCTATGTTTGTACTAGGTACATTCAGACCCAAACACAGGTGTCTCGACAAAACATCCTGCCTACAGTGACCCCTGCTGGCCAGGAGGTCATAGTTGGAGGCTATAGTATCCCTGCTCCCAGTCCTCAAATGGAGCAGCTGATTAAAGAAAATGAGAGGTTGAAGAGGGAAGTGGAGAGTTACAGCGAGAAAGCAGCAAGATTGCAAAAGGTAATCGCTTGATAATTGCTAAATGTACTAAACTTGCATCTATAAAAACACCTTTTTTATTTCCCTTCCTTCGACATACTAGTCTTTTCCTAGTTTTATGTATTTGATTACAGTCACTTTGAGTGACAATTGCTATATAAATGGAAATTCATATAGATGAAAGAAGGCATACGGCATTCTGCATTCCATGGGAATTAGTGCTTTAGTAAAGTGTCCAGTACAGGAGACAAATTTAATTTAGTTTGAAACACATTCATTCTCAGTAACAGGGTGACATATTTTAGAATATTGTTTACTGTCCAAAGACATAATGAATTCACTCATGATTGAAATTCCTTGCGTTTCCTGTAATAGAATAATGCCAGTAACAAATGCTGGAATGGCATGGTAAATCAAGGCAGAAAAAAATAATTTACCTTGGCTACCAATTTGTTGCTGTCCCAAAAGTGAGTTGCCTATAATCATGCAGATTTTCTAGAGCAGACCTTGTTCCTCTAGATCAATAGGCCATAAACCTAACGAAAAGAGGGGCTTTGCTGAGCTCTTCTGATGTTTCTTTTGTCTGCTGGTTGGAGCAGATGTCTGAGCTCATCCCTGTGTCCCTGTGAGTACAGAGAGGATTTTGGGCAGCCAGCAACTGACCAGTTGCAACTCACAGCTGTGGATTCCCAGACTGAATGGTCTCTTTCACTTTCGCCCTAAAGCATGACCCCACATGGAAGCCTCTTTTTTTCTTCTATGTTTGTAAAGCAGGCAAATCAAAGCAGCAGTTCTGTTCTGTACATGTGATTGATCTCTTTGGTACATGTAGTAAGTGTACAATGAATGGCATGTCTTTAATGTATCCTGTTCCTTTGTTCCTTTGACTTGCCATGTCATGCAGAAGAGATGAGTGTGCAAACACCTGGGACCCATAAGTGCTCTTTCTGGAATGTTGATTCAATTCCCAGTCCCCAAAGAGCCTGAGAATAATTCACTTTTAGGAAACACAATGAGCACTGGAGCTGAGCATTTACTTCCCTGTCTATCATTTTCACTGTTCTCAGCTCAATTACCTTTAGGTGTAGCACATAAAGAGTTTCATTTAATCTTATTCAGGTGTCCACTGAGGAATTCCTGTGATCAAATGCAAAAATAAATTATTTGACTTAAGGCTTCTCCCCCCCCTCTCCCCCTCCCAGCTGGAGCAGGAGATTCAGAGGATATCCGAAGCATATGAGACACTTATGAGGGGATCCGCAAAGAGAGAATCTCTTGAGAAAACCATGAGGAACAAGCTTGAATGTGAAATCAAGAGACTTCATGACTTCAACAGAGACCTTAGGGGTAAGTTCTGTTTGGAAGATGTTTCTCATACATCAGCTAATCCAGTATTGATTTACAACATATTGTTTTACATTGCGCCATTGGCTACATGCTTTGATTTCTGCCAAATATGAATTTACATTACATCTGTGTCTTATTTTAGACCGCCTGGAAACGGCTAATAAACATAGAGCAGCCATGGAAGATCAAGACCACAGCCAGCATGCCTTTGCCAAACTGGCTGAACAAAGTACGTAAAAAATTCAGTTCAGACGATTGTTCTTTTAATTTGTTGTTCAACCTTACGCAGGCTGTAGCAGTTTTTGTCATTACTGGTACATACCTTAACATTCCTCTAGCAACACTCCTCTACATGTTTATGATAGCTGTAATTCCTGAGAAAGCTTTTGTTTTGACAAATCACATTCCAAGATTACGCGCCCATTAGCATTGCAAAGGCCAGCTCTCCTGTGACAAATTATAGTGGCACGTTGAGTTGTGGCTCATTTGTGGTAGCTGAGGCCCAGCAAAAGGGAGAACATGCTCTCATCCAACTAAGGGAGCTGCTCTCAGGACTTGAGAGCAAGCCATTATTAACAGCATCAGTAAATGTGGCCTGGATTCCAGAAATATTTTCAGGTATTCTGGGCTATTCCATGCTCCTGGAATGCCTCCCACCCCCTCAGCTCAGTGGAAGAGGCCCAGATCACCCTTCTGTAGAAGCCTAAGATACCCAGTCCAGATTTAAGCAATACCTGGCTCACATTCATTCCTTGTTTGGGCATAGTGGTGCTAAAGAATGCAGAAACAAGTATGGAGTAAACAGGTATTGTGCAATGCTGAGTGAGGTATTCAGTTACTGATGGCACTGGCATCTCTGAAGGGGTTCTTGTATGTTCTGGTATGTCGCTCACCCCCGCTGCTTGGGCCAAGCTGTTTGATTTGACCCTTTGTGAATTACAGCCCCTTCGCAAGAATGTTAATTTGGACCTTGAGCTGAAAAGTAATCTGCTCAAAGTGATCCTTAGTTTGTTATATGATGGAAATGCTTCCCCTGAAATACTATGTTTGTCTTAAAGGCACCATGACTACTTGTATAAATATTAAAATGCAAGTGTTGACATTTTTCAGCATGGCAGATTCTGATATCTACTTTCAGAATCTACTATTAGCTCAAGACAGGAGGTGATTCAGCATCTTATATCTTGAAGCAATGTGTACAAAAACACTCCTTTGACCTTGAGGAGCTTTTTCTTTTACTTGTTTACCACATGCCCAAAGGCACTGCAGAGTCTCACTGGATATGAAGACATGGGTCATATAATCACGGCTTTAGAACTCGGGAATAACTAATGTGCGCTTTTGTTTTTTTGCAACATATCCAGACAACCCCCACCAAAAGAAAAAAAAAAGCCAGTGGAGGTGAAATTGTGTTCTCTCAATACTAAGAGATGTTAAGTGCTAATTGGGTTGGCTGAATTTGGTGCACTAAATTTTTGTTTTGTTGGTAGTCTGGGAATTTTGCCGGATCTCTGGAATGTTGGGTCAGAGGACAGTCCAGACAGACGTGTGTAAATCAAGCAGTTGTCTTTTGTTCCAGGCTCCTGTGGGAAGTTTGTCTCATAAGGATCCGTTAGAATGAAGCTGAGGCCTGTGGAATGCTGCAGGCACACCCTAGAACTTAAGTGCTACTATTCATTTTGTGGCCCTCTTAACAACTATGCTCAGTATCTCTGCCACAGTGACGCAGTTCATTTCAAGTTGAGAACAAGAGGACACATGCCAAAAATGCTTCTGTAGTACATCTCTAGTAGTATTGTACATCTTTCATATTCTGTTGCTTTCTCATTGTATGTTTAGGTGAGGAGCATCAGCGAGAACGGGAGCAGCTTGAGCGTGAGTTACAGTGTCTAAGGGCTTCTGGAGAGGAGTGGTGTCGGCGTCGTGAGGTGCTGGAGCAAGCTTTGGTGTCGGCTCAGACACGGAATAGACAGCTGGAGGAAGAGTTGCGTAAGAAGAGGGCATATGTAGAGAAGGTGGAGAGGCTGCAAAGTGCTTTGGCCCAGCTTCAGGCTGCATGTGAGAAAAGGGAGGCTCTGGAGATGAAGCTTCGCACCCGACTTGAGCAGGAGCTGAAGAGCCTCAGAGCACAGCAGGTAAATCCTCACTTATATTTTGGAATTAACAGTCTGGCTGGGTGTTCTTTTTTTAACTAACCCTTTATCTGTTTCATTTTCAGTGGCACTCTCAAGGCCAGCAAGCAATCAGCACTTCTACATCCAGTCTGAATGTCATCTCTTTGCAACAGAGGCTAAGGGAGAGAGAAGAGCGCATCCTGGCTTTGGAGGCTGACATCACACGCTGGGAACAGAAGTATCTGGAGGAGAGCACAATGCGACAGTTTGCCATGGATGCTGCCGCCACTGCTGCTGCCCAGAGGTCAGTAATGGTAAAAAAGTGCATTCAGAGGAAACTTTCTAACTATCTTGACCTTTTGAGCATGACTGTAATATATTTTGCTCCTTTCTTGCAGGGATACAACCATCATTAACCATTCTCCCCGGCACTCACCCAATAACAGTTTCAATGGAGTCTTGCCATCGTCTGACCACAGACATCAGGAGATGGAGAACAGGTACTTTTATTTTAATTCACAGTTAAACAGTGTTAGAGTTATGCTACCAGTATAACTTTTTGTACATGACCATGAGAGTTCAATACATTGTGTTATTTTGACCAGAATCCGAGCCTTGTATGCCAAGCTGCTGGAGAAGGAT
This sequence comes from Bagroides melapterus, assembly GCA_028566695.1. NCBI lineage: Eukaryota > Metazoa > Chordata > Actinopteri > Siluriformes > Bagridae > Bagroides > Bagroides melapterus. Next base: position 16,955,692 of record JAOTRN010000017.1, read on the forward strand.
GCCATGATAAAGGTCCTGCAGGAGCGCTCACGGCGGGAGCAGGCTCGTCATGAAGTTGCAGGCCTTCGCCCAGCCCGATCCGTCCCCTCCATCAACACTGTTGCCACCACTACTGCACGGCCCAAAGGTGAGAGGCTCAAGGGTTAGCTAGCCAGGCTTAGAAATGCCAAAGTGATACTGTGTGTACTTTTATCCTGACAACTGGTAGCTTCTTCAATAGACAGCTATGTAAAGATGCCCTGGAAAGAATGTGCTTTTCCAAAATAATGTTGCAGAGGCTGCCGTTGATGCACCTCAAATAGTCCTGGTCTTGTGAATCGGAATGCTCCCCATTCTGGAATAGACTAGCCAGAATAGATAGGGATGTCTACAGGGGAGCAGATGTGTTTAAGGGAAGGGTGGAGAAACACTTGTGTGTGGGAGCCAGCAATTAAACTGTTTCCTTTTTCTGTCTGTGTTGACAGGGAAGAGCCTCTCAGATGACCAGACGGCAGCCGTGACGATGCCTTCTGCGGCTCAAGCACTTGTTAAGACCCAGAACCGAGACTGCAGCACCCAGTGCGAGGAGCAGACAGAGCCTGCCATTTCAACAAATGCCACTCAAAATACACCTGCACCCAACTCTGGTGTGTACCTGGCAATACTCTATTCCTTGAAGTTCATTCAGAACTTTATTTTAATAAACAAACATGAGTAAATTTTGGTTATTCGGTTAGTGGCTCCTTTTGCCTACAGAGTTCACTTTGACCACATCAAGGTTGAACAGTTACCTGTAGCACTCTCTACAGAGGGTTGGTTAAAGTGGACTCTCTAGCCTTTTGAGAAACATGTATGCCAACTGATGTATAATTTCGTCCTGTGTATCATTGCAGATGCTACCACAGAAAAGCCTCAGACCCAAACTTCTGCCAGTGCTACCAAGAGTGTTGAGAATGAAATGGTGGAGATCCTCATCTAAAAACCTTTGAAAGGAACTTAAACTCAACCAAGTCTGATTCTGTCTCATGTACACATGAAAGGCATTCAGCTTGACGACAACTGAATCTGTGAAAAACGTGTGAGAACTGCCAAGCAAAATCTTCTCATCTTTAATGGTGCTCAAGAAGCTGGCCTGCTTTGTGATGGACTAAATGAGCTACAAGAGAGTGAGGAACCCCAGATTTCTACCCAGCACAGAGAAGAGAGCTGAGCTCCCTTTTCTTAAAATAAAACAGACAGTGCTGGGAAATCTCCCCTGGCTGACCTCCGAATCCGAGGTACTTGTACAGGACTCTGCAGAACTCCAAGAGGCTGCTGTGAAATGGCATAAGAACATATAAAACAGTATATCTGTGAGCTTTTTTTGCCATGCAATTTTATTTATGATAATTGCTGCTGAACTGTGTGAGATTTTTATAGCATGTTGTATGTGAGTAGGAACGACTGTAGTAAGACCATATTTTTGAATGTCTGTATTTGACACCCATCTGTCCAGTTTTCCTTGAAGCATTATCCAAGGGCAGTGTTTCTGAAATATCTTAGTATAGCTTTCTGTGTAAGACTATATCCTGCATTCCTGGATAAAAAACACAGTCACTTTTGGTCACTCTGACAATTAAATATCCGAAAAAAGAACGATAAGGTTTGCGGGAAGCCAAGTATAGTGTAAACTGGCAGGCCTAGGGTTACACCATTTACCAGAATAGTTGGGTAAATACCGATTGACTGAACTTTGACACTCCCTTTGACTAAATTAACATTACAGTTGGTGTTCTTATTATAATTGGGTGCCAGTGGGCTTCTCTCACCCTGTTTTAAGCAGAGGAATGAGAAGCCTCCTTTTGTGGACTTAGGCTGCTGGGCACGTACTTGTCTCTTTTAGTGACACTTAAGAGATGTCACTCGTCTGAGGCACAGAGGGGAAGCTGATGTTTTAAATGCCAGATTATCATTTTGGGCTTCTTACAGAATCTACTCAGCATGCCCCTGTCCTGACAAGCTGACAAGCTGGAGCTACAGTCTCACATGCCAGAATGTTCCTGCTTGGTGAAAAGGGCTCTCTGCTGCCTGACCTCTGGCCTGTGTGAAATGAGTGGCATTCACATTACTATTCTCTTTCTGGGTCTATTTATTTTTTCAGTGCTATGGTAGCTGGTTCTACCAAGAGCACTTAAATCATAATATGGCTACATGCAACAATATCTTCATATTTGGCCATGTTTCATCATCTTGGTTGTTATAGTACTAATAATAACAACAAACCATACCTTTTACATAGGGAATGCAGCTAAAATGGTAGTTGATGTATGATATTATTATAAAATTGTTACTGTCTAACTTGCATTTCTACGGTCAAAGTGGCTGAGTGTTTGAACTGTGTGATGTGAGTTTTCTAGCAAGTCTAGCAAGGCTGTGTGGGATTTGATGTTAAAATAAGGGTAGACACATTTGTCCATTGTGGAAAGCCATTCTCACTCTAGACTGGAAATGTCGGTAATCAGTATTGCGCCATGTCCTTTACTGTCACTGAGTGCTACTTTTCTCCCTTACCCTGTCTCCAATACAAATTATTTGCTGGCCAATTATTTGTAGTGGGAGGCATAATGTTTTACTCTCAACTTGGACTGTTTACAGAAAGGGCTGTTTGGAAAAGAAAAGATGTTAATATATTTTGTATATTATTATGCTTTTATAGTATCTAGTGACATGAACATAATGCCAAAGATTTGCATTACAAATAAGTTATATAATAAGAATATTAGAACTAGTAAGGTCAAGTGTAAACACCTTGCTCAAACTGGTTGACCCAAACTTAGATGTTGCTGTGAACTTCTGGAATGGGATTTTTGTATGCCATTAACATTTCATTAATTGAATAAAACTTTAATATATATTTTCAAAAATGTTGTGTTGCCTGGTTCTTTCTCTCTCTCTCTCTCTCTCTCTCTCTCTCTTTTTTTTTCTTGCTTGGAATGTACTCAGGGGAAGAAGGAGGATTGTTGTGCTCTGACCAACTGCCTTTTTTTTCACCAGTGCAAGTCTGTACAAACTTCTCTAATCTGAGTCCCTTCATAGGCATGAATGGTATCTTTCCCCAAGCACGAAAGAAAGCAGACTCACTTTGGGAAAAACAATTCTGCTACTTGCTTGCAAACCTGCATTACGAATATGTCCATCACTTCAGGTTCACACTCAAGCCCCTATAGTCAGCATGCTTTAGCAAGAATGCTCACACAAAGGAGCTCTCATACTACTGACAGAACTCTGGACAGTTTGTATGAAACAAAAAAAAAATGCTTGACTTCTTGGGAAAATTTTGATAAATAGAATCTCTGAACTGTTCAATTTCTCAAATCTAAAAGAGACTCGACCACAAGTATAAAACGTATTAATAACAGTACTATAGAATAATGTTGTTAATGTTCCATATGCTTCTCTGATATACAAACTAATGATTTTGATTCAGAATTGATTGTTTATATCTCAAAATACACAAATGTTATTTTAAGCCATTACCATTAAACATAATATGAACATAAGAAAATGAATACCATCAGCAATGAATAAAAGACTTTCTTTCCTTGCTTAATTTTCCAAAATACTGCTCAACACAGTCATGCCAATTACAGACTATTCCCCATGTCATAATTTGTTCTACACACATGTGGCTGTGTTTTCTTTAGAAATCCAAATTAACAAATGACAGCAGTCAGCTGCTATACCCCCAATTATCATGTTACGTAATTAATAGTGACTGATAAGGGACATGAAACATAAAAAAATAAACATTCATTGAAATATATTATTATTATTATATTATTTAATTTTATTTTGAATAAAAATGAGTAGCCAGTTTGTATTTATAGTTAAAAAAATGAAGACACTTTAAATCTGGAAACCTGGCACCTATCCTTTGTGTCGTGCTTGATACTTCAGAATGTTTTTCTCTCCTATTAAACATCATAACTGCGCTATCTGTGTCCCTGCCTGATGTTAGCGCAGCAGCCAGCCACAAACTTCTCACAAGAATAACAAAAATACAGCACCAACCAACAATTAGCACAGTAATTGTTAAGCACAACATACATATTTCAAAATAAACATATTTCAGATGTTTTAGGGTGGAGATCTCTGCAACTTGTCCAGTACAACACAGCTCAGCTTGTACTGGAAAAGCATTACTCACACTCTGCGTGTAGTATTGGTAAAAACAAAACATTTTGCATTTTACACTATGACAAATGACCTTTAGCTAGCACAATGAGAAATGATTGTTCACTGAGTGACAGATGAACATCTGGGATTTAATCATATTTTGATACAGCAAAATGTTCCACTACACAGGGGGAAACTGAGGTTAGTAACCAGGTGAGCCCACAATAGTAAGGTTTATTTTATTACATTTTAATGCTTGTAACCGTTCCCTCAGGCTGAACTGTGAGAGCACTACTTCATGTGTTTTTTTATTATGGTTGAAACTACTCCAGTGATTAATGATGACAATCTGTCTGGAATGGTTTCACCTTTCCTCCCTTTTTGGCTTCTCTCTTTAGTGTTAATCTCACAAGAACTCTTCACTCAAGGCATTCGGCACATTTTTGAAATAGTCACCTCAAGAATTCAGACGGTTGATTCACAAGATGAACTTTGTGTGTGTGAGTATGAGTGTGTGATTTTGAGATGTGTATAGATCACACAGTTGTTGTACATATTTGAAGCCTTATGTGTGTTAAGAGTAAAATGTTAGTCTGTGAATTATTATGAGGAATTCATTGAATGATTTGATTTTCAAACGAAATCCTTAATGTGTTTTTCTGTTGTTAAATGCAATTATGCATTCCTTAAATGTTTTGCAGGATTCTTGGGTGGTGGGTTTATTTGTGGGCATAAGGGTGTGACTTTACTCAGCTCAGGAAGGGGAAACTGAAGTAAAGTTTCTTGAGGAATGTCTCACTCTGTCCTTACTGAGCAGAACAAGGTGGTCTAGGCATGCTTCAAGGTCACTTTCTCGCTTTGACTGTTTTCCGTACTCATTTGAATCTACTGCGGCTTGTTTTGCATTATAGGTGAGGTTGTTAAGAAGATGTTCTCCAACTTGACTTGAAAATTGTCTGATCCTTTTCTGTGTGAAAACTATTTTCTGGCAATCTTTAAAAGTTTTTCCTTTAGATGACTTCAGAATGCCAATGATCAGATACATACCAAAAAAAAGCCTGTAATCTTCCAGGGAAAAGCAAATCACAGAGATGATGAATCTGGTAATAAAATATGGTCAAATGTATTTTCCATATTCAAGTAGAAAAAAAACTATATTAAAGTATTTTATTACGTTGTTTCACTACATTAGCATCAGTAATCCAAAACACATTGAAACAAGCAGAGCCTTGGCTTGAGACATTGACCTTTACACATACATTTTGTTCAAGATTTCTACCAGAAATATTTGGCAAAATGGCTCAGTAAAGTCCTGTGTTGTGCTTTTATTGCTATGGAGATTCCAAAACTTCCTGCTTGGTCTGTGCATGGAATGCATCTGCCCCCTCCTCGTCTTCCTGCTCCTGCTGAAAAATTCCCCTTCCTCTGTCATTTGGCCTCAACCTATTTTCTATATCTCTGTCTATCTATTTGTCAGACACACATTAAATCGTATTGCCTTTAACGTCTAATTTTACTACAAGACAAATGCTGCAAGAAAACCAAACCTTTTTTTTTACTCGTTCTTGGAAAGTCTTAAAATCCTAGTGCGTCATGTAACCCGTGAAATACATTTGCTCCCAGACTACAAATCCCAGTGGTATGGCGTGGCATCTCTGAGTCAAACAGTTCCACCAGACTGAGATGATTTACAAAAAAAATGAGAAAGGACTTGTCATTTCAGTGCTTTACAAGCCTTCCTGCCTGAGCTGTAACATCAAGGTGAGCTGAAGCTGTGTCTCACATTTTGAGTCACGCTGCCATGTACTGGTGAAGCAATGAGCCACAAAACCAGGTGTACAATTACAGTGGTTTATATATGCAACATTCCTCAAACATTTCCATGGGAAACTCCCACATATTAGCATTATGAACAGTTATTCATACAGTTATTTTCAGGCCAAAGCTGTGAATCTTCTGCCAGTTAATATTTAAACTAACACCTAAAGTAAATCACTATTATTTGCTATTGTATTATTTATAACTACTAAAAGATGCACTGTGTAAGTGATAAATTGAGTGCAGAAAGCTGAGTTATGAGGACACCAGATCAATCATCCCTTGCTGAAGATTCCAGTCCAGATTTAGTCCCCTTTTGCTGTTATAATAACTTTCACTAATTTTTAGAGTGTGGCCATAGGGAGTGGCTCACATTCAGCCACAAGAGCATCAGTGAGGCCAGGCCCTGATGTCCATCCAGTTCATCCCAAATGTATTCAAAGGGTGTTGCATTCAGGACTAGCCCTAGTGTGTACAGGTGTCTTCTGATGCTTGGAGCAAATCTGGGGCTCTTAGAGTGAAGGAAAAACTTAATGCTAAACGTGTGCTTCCAATTTTTAAGTAATGGTATCAGGTGTCAACAAACCTATGTCCATTTACTGTAGTGGATGGATGGATGGATGGATAGATAGATAGATAGACAGACAGACAGACAGACAGACAGACAGACAGACAGACAGACAGACAGACAGACAGATAGATAGATAGATAGA
>JAOTRN010000017.1:16995851-17006078 GCA_028566695.1 Bagroides melapterus
AGCACTAAACTCATGCTGCAGTTCCTGGCAGCAGTAAGTGGACAGCGATCGTGGATAGAGCAACAGATCCTCGAAGCCAATCCCATACTGGAAGGTAGTTCAGGATTTAGTTTTAAAAAAGGGAGAAATTATATTACGTATCACTGAGTGCCGTTTTAATAATGTAGTGTAAAGTTTGGATCAAAAATAATAATTTGTGTGTTTAGCCTTTGGTAATGCAAAGACTGTCCGCAATGATAACTCAAGTCGCTTTGGGAAGTACATCGATATCCAGTTCAGTAAGGGCGGGGTGATTGAAGGAGCCTGCATTGAACAATATCTGCTGGAGAAATCACGTGTCTGTCGACAGGTAGACCGTAATAAGTTGACACAAGATTTAAATAAATTGTTTGTTGTTAAATAGAGAGATTTGTAAATGCCATTTGAAAACCTTCCCAGTCTGAAGAGGAGAGGAACTACCATATTTTCTACTACATGCTAATGGGCATGCAGGCTGAACAGAAGAAAATTTTGTCTCTGGGTAATGCTGTGGAGTACAACTACCTGACCATGGTAATGGTGCTATCAAACATCTGTTTTCATATCTGCAAAGATAATGGTTTGAATAATGGCTTACTGAGTTATCGCAATTCTCAGGGCAAGTGCACTTCCTGTGAGGGACGGGATGATATAAAGGAATACGCCCACTTCCGCTCAGCCATGAAGATCTTAATGTTCACAGAGAACGATTCCTGGGAAATTCACAAACTGCTTGCTGCCATCCTCCATCTGGGCAACATGGAATTTGAAGGTGAGAAGGCTTATAGTGGTTAAGGTAAAATTTCACAACATCATGTCATTGGTTATTTGTAGTGAAAACCCGTAACAATAGTATTTTATATTCAGGATTTCTGTTTTCATTTCTTTTTAAGCCACCATTTCAAAAAATCTGGAAGGCTGTGAGATTATCACCTCTACCCATTTCAACATGGCCGCTCAGTTGTTGGAGGTTTTTTTTAATAAAATAATTTTATTGACAGAATTCATCATAGTGAAACTCTTCGTTAAAAAGTACCTAACTGTTTTCTCTGTGTTTCTATGCAGGTGGACGTAAAGACTCTAGATGTAAGTTTGACTCAAAGGTCCTTCATGACTAACAAAGAGAGTGTATCTAAACCTCTTTCCTCAGACCAAGCATGTAATGGCAGGGATGCCTTTGTAAAGGTAAGAACCTATTCAATACATTTAAAATGAAAAATCTCTGCACCATTACCGTTAACCATTGCCTTAAATGAAATCTTTATGGCTCTGCTACACATGAGGGTAATGTTTCTCCACAGGCCATATACGGAAGACTGTTTGTGTGGATTGTGGGGAAAATCAACAGTGCCATTTTCAAGCCATCATCGGAGTCCAGCGATACCCGTCACTCAGTAGGCTTGCTGGACATCTTTGGATTTGAAAACTTCACCCAAAACAGGTTCTGTGAAAGAAGTTTAGACATTCATTGATATTATAGTGTATATCTTATATCTTACTGTTATGTTCTTCAGTTCTTATTTATGTGTCTCTTTCTTTCAGCTTTGAACAGCTGTGCATTAACTTTGCCAATGAGCAGCTACAGCAGTTCTTTGTGAAGCATGTCTTTAAGATGGAGCAGGAGGAGTACACCCAGGAGAACATTATCTGGAAACACATCGACTACATCGATAATCAGGGAACCCTCGATTTGCTGGCCAGCAAACCTCTCAACATTCTTTCTCTTATTGATGAGGAGAGTCACTTCCCGAAGGTGCAAATATACATATATATGATGTGCACAATACAGACACCATCTTCTAGTTTAGGCATAAACTATTCAGCTAGTTAAGAAAGGAATAATGGAGTTATAGAATAATAATGAATGAGGTTGATGAGGTTAAATGTGAAGAAGGGTTCGTACATATAACAGCATGTACTGAGGTGTTTTATTATTCTTATACCACAAGAATTTAATACTGATTTTAATTCAGATGAATTATATCATGTCGTGCTTCTTAACCATTTACCATTTAATGCTGATTAGTCTGTTTAATATTGTGGCAAAAGCAAGACAAGATAAACAAAGACTAATGTTCAGCATTTAACATTAAACCCAGAAAGTAAACACTTACCCATGACAAAAATCTTATCCACATCCCGGTCCCAGACTATTTATTGATTAAAAAAATCATATCAGCAGTTATTTTTTGTTTTTGTCAAACCTTCTATTATTAGTCTGAGTTGATATCAATCATATGCCATGTAAAAAAAGAGGAATCAATATGAATTAAAGCTTTTTTCAATATGAATTAAAGCTCGAGCTTCTCTCAGATGTGCTATTATAGAACCTCATATTCAAAACCTTCTGACGAATCAGATTCCACAATTAAACAGCGCTGTGATATCACTATAAAATATAGTATAATAAAATCTAATATATAACATGAAATATCATTAAATGTTATGTACTGAAATTAAAATTGCTTTAGAGTTACATACAGTATGTGTACTGGTGTGATTTTCTCTAATGCCAGGGCACAGATACTACTTTGCTGCAAAAGATGTATAAGTGTCATGAGAAGAGCAAAGTCTACATCCCTCCTAAGAACAGTCATGACACGAAATTTGGAATCGAACATTTTGCTGGGTCAGTTTTTTATGACTCGAAAGGTAAATCATTAACTCATTATAAAATAAGAGACTGGAGTAAAATTACTTCATTTCTGACAGGAAATATTAAGACTGATTCAATTCTGTGCATTTGTAAGGTTTTCTGGAAAAGAACAGGGATGCTCTTAGTTCAGATCTCATCCTGTTGGTGGAAAGTTCTACCAATAAGCTCCTAAAACAGATCTTCCACAGTGATCTCTCTACTAACGGGAAGAGCAATGCCAACCCGAAAATGATGATGTCTTCCATGAGCTCTTTGCGGGTAACTATAGATTAGAGCTTGGTTTGTGTTAAGAGTATGAACATATTGATAGACGCTATGGTGCTAATGTTATTACCCTTTCAGCAAATGACCGACACAAAGAAGCGAGTGCCCACTTTATGTGGACAGTTTCGTCAGTCCCTGGACTCCTTGATGAAAACTCTGACTGCATGCCAGCCTTACTTCATCCGCTGCATTAAACCGAATGACTTTAAGAAACCCATGGTAACGTCACGGCAAAATCATCCAGTTATTTCTCCATATGTTAATATGTGCACTAATTCAATTTTGCTTTGCTGGTGAAATGGGATCAATTTATTTTTTTCTTTCTCACACTGATTTCTGTGTACTCCAGCTGTTTGACAGAGAACTGTGTATGCGTCAACTGCGCTACTCTGGTATGATGGAGACCATTCGCATCAGGAAAGCTGGCTACCCGATCCGTCACACCTTCCAGCAATTTCTAGATCGATATCGTGTCTTGCTCAACTCTGTCATCTGTGACCCCAAAACAGTGAGAAATCCTTCTTTTAAATCAGGAAAACGGCAATCGTTCTAGTTTAAAGAGTCCAGCAACGATCTATTCTAGTATTAATATCAACTTTGATATATTGTTAATTCAAAAACCATTTTTCTCTCTTCCAGGAGAGTCCCAAGGCATGCTGTGAGAGTATTTGTAAAAATGCCCTCGGTGCTGGTGATGAGTGGAAAATTGGCAAAACCAAAGTGTTTTTGAAGGTAATGTGTTGTAACACTTCATGACTAATTACTGCAGACTGTGATTTAATACAAATTGCTTGAAATATCCGATCCCTCTTATAGGATTTCCATGACACCATGTTGGAGCTGAAACGGGATAAGGCCTTGAATGAGAAAGCACTTCTTATCCAGAAAGTTCTAAGAGGTTACAAGCACAGGTTAGCTATGCTTATAGTCATTGAGTATATATACATTATACATACTGTATATACATCTTATACTCATTACGCTAATCCCCCTGATTGCAGGAAACAGTTTCTTAAACAAAGGTCGGCTGCTGTGGTTGTGCAGAAGTATTGGCGTGGACACAAAGGCAGAAAACTCTATAAAGTGGTGAGTCAGGATTGGGATTACATTGAGCTTGAATGGTTCTCAGATAGTCATATTTTTACAAAGGTTGTCTGTGGATAGGCATGTGATTCTACAATATAGTGATCTTTTTGGTGATTTTATGCACAGGTCCAGATGGGATATGCCCGTCTTCAGGCCATTGTCCGCTCACGTCAGTTAGCTCGCCAGTATGAACTAGAGCGCAAGGCCACCTTGCTACTGCAGGGGAAGATCCACACCTATTTTGCTAGGAAGGAGTGGAATCGAAAGAGAGCCGCTGTCATCCTCCTACAGGCTCATGTCAGAGGCATGCGCGCTCGGAAAACTGTCCAGAAGATGAAGAATGATGTGCGTTATTAACTATATTGCTATGCACTAGTGATCTTTGCATAAGTATTAATACAATCTATGTTCAGTATTCATTACCTTCTCTGTACATGCCATGCAGTTGTCTTCCTGTGTCTTACTAATGTTATGGAAGTTTTTATGATTAAAAAAAAAAAGTCATACTCATCATCGCTGTGTGTTTGTAGGAATTTTTATCACTGCAGGAGCGCAGGGCAGAAGAGCTGGCTGCTCTGGAGAGACAGAGGAAGCTAGAGGAAATTCTCCGTCAGAAAAGAGAGAAAGAGGCTGCTGAACAGTCTGAATTAATCAATGATCAGGAAATGGTGGACACAATCTTTGGTTTTCTGCCCAGCTTGGTGGGAGGGCAGGAGGGCCAGGCACCTTCAGGCTTTGAGGTCAGAAACAAATATTTTGATTGAAGTCTATCTGTGTAACTATAACTTTGGGCACTTTAATTCATTCTATTACTTATAATGTTCAATGTTACCTGTTGGTAATCACATTTACATTTTATAAGTAAATATTAAAATAATATATATTATGGTAAAATAATCCATACATTTGTCCCTAGGATTTAGATAGAAAGCGGACTGTGATGGAGGAAGTAGACCTGGATGATGCGCCTATGGTGGATGAGCTTCCTGAGGAAGATTATGATGATCTGGATGAATACTCATTCTCCAAGTTTGCATCTATGTATTTCCAGGGTGCTGCAACCCCCACCCACATCCGCCAGAGACTGCGCCAGCCACTCTTGTACCATGAAGAGGAAAATGATGTGGTGGTAAATCAACCTTTTGGTTCATGAATCATGCAGCAGTTTGAAAGTGCTGCTTAACATGCTGTTGCATAACACTAAATATATACTAAATTAAGCTGCTTTTTTAGGCTTCTCTAACAGTATGGTGGCTCATCTTGAGGTTTATGGGAGATCTTCCTGAACCAAAAGCTCAGAAAGTCCCAACAAGTAGATCAGCATTTGCTGATTACTCTCTACAGAAGGATGTGGCATCCAGGCAAGACAGACGTCTCAGCCACATGGTTGGTCTGGACCAGGTATGTTGAAACTCTACATGTGACCAAGGGACTTGACTTCAGACTAAATGATTTAATTGTTTATTTTTAATATTGTTTTCATTTAAATTCTATTCCATCTGACTTGTATAGTCCTTTTAACAAAAGACATTCTCTCAAAGTAGCTTTCCAGAAATCTGGATGTAGCTTTTAGATTCCTAATAAGCAAGTCAGAGGTGAAGGTGGCAAAGAAACGTTTGTTTCAGAACTTACATATGTAGGGCAGTTATTACCGTTTACTCTGTAGATAACACATATTTTTCTTTCGCTTTCTTTCATTCTTAAATAGAAACTGTTGAGAAGCAAAAACATAAGGAAAGACTCTACAGTCCCAGAAGTGCAGTCTCAGAGAAAGTCTTCAACATTTACAGACACAAGGTCAGGAAAAAGAAAAACATCATCCATAACAGAGGAAAACGTACCAACACGGAAAGCTTCCTCCATACCACAGGAAAGTCCAAAAAGGAAATCTTCTACTTTTGTTGATCTGCTGACCCGGAACAGAAAGACATCCACAATTCCTGAGGGAGGGTCATCAATTAGGAAAACTTCCCGAAAACCATCTATCATTGAGGAAGAGGTAATGCACAAACAACTGGCTAATTGACCTCGAATAACCTTCTTAAAATGATCAAATCTCTCTAACAATTTCATAATATTCAATGTTCTCTCACATCTGTAACTGCATAAATAGGCAGAGGATGGCTCTGAGGTTTCCAAAGCACCCACTGTACAAACTATTAGTGAAGAAGAGGAGAACAGAATTGATGAAGGACTCACCCTGGACCGTCCACTCTCAGCTCTGGAAAAGTTGCAGATCATTGTAGGATATGGCATTGTTAGACGTGACCTTAGGTGGGAGACCTCAAAGAATTATAATAGTAAGAACAAGCCAAGGTCTTTGCTTATACACATTTATAAATTTTGGGTTTCTATTTTATAGAGATGAGATCTACTGTCAGATTTGTAAGCAGCTCCAAGAGAATGGGAATCGCAGCAGTTTCTTCCGAGGTTGGATCCTTCTTTCTCTGTGCCTGGGTATCTTCCCTCCCACTGAGCGCTTCATTAAGGTGAGTAAGGCACTTCCACCACACAACAGTAACTTTATGTTACAAGTTCCTTATTAGGTAAGTTTCCACCTTTCAGTATCTGCAAAGCTTCATTCGTCTTGGCCCTGTTGGATATGCTCCATACTGTGCGGAAAGACTGAGGCGCACTGTGGCCAACGGCTTACGTGGCGAGCCTCCAAGCTGGCTTGAACTACAGGTAAATAGTGTTCCACCAAATCATTGTTTATTTAATTATTTTTTAAATGAACACATATTCTCTTAGAGAACCTCACTAAATCCTTGGACAGATTCTTAACATTACCAAAAAGGCCTTGCTTGAACCTTTTAAACTTATTGGATCCATAAAATGAGTAAGGGTTATGGTTAGGGTTAGGATCTACATAAATCATATCCTCATTTTACAAATCCAAGAACGTTCTTTATGCAGTCATTATTCGCTTTATTCTGAGAAGCACAATAGAAAAAATATTCGTCCTATTATCAGAAGATTTTGCGATTTTGAATCCTGAATGCTGCTACAATTCTGGTTTTGTCCAAAACATAATCTGCAGCCACTTCTAGGGTTAGGGTTAGGGAGGCATTACACTCTACTTTCTATCAAAGTAATACTAGCCAATCATGGACATCTGTAAGTACATGTATATGGACAAGATCAGTAATTGTTTTCTTCAGTTTGTGTGTTCCATGGATCCAAACATTTGAGTGCTGTGATGAGTCTGATCCTGTAATTACTTTTTGACTCGTGTTTATTCACTGTGTTCAATTAGGCAACTAAGACTAAAAAACCCATAGTCATCTCTGTGACTCTAATGGATGGGCGAAATCTCAGTCTGCCTGTGGACTCAGCGTCTACTTCTAAAGAGGTCTGCCAGATCATCTCGCAGAAAGTTAAACTACAAGACACATTTGGTTTCTCTCTTTATGTAGCGGTTTTTGACAAGGTACATTATGCCTCTGGTCCTTACTATTAAGTATTATAACTAACCTTATCCTGACTGGGCTGCTCATGAAAAGTATAATCTTGTACGCTCCAAGGTTTGGTCTCTCGGCAGTGGACGTGAGCATGTGATGGATGCTATATCACAGTGTGAGCAGGAGGTGAAGAAGAAGGGTGGGCAGGAGCAGCATGCCCCTTGGCGTCTCTACTTCCGCAAAGAGGTATTCACCCCCTGGCATGACTGCAGCCTGGACAGCACCAGCACAGAGCTTATCTACAGACAGGTCATTAGAGGACTGAAGCATGGAGAGTTCCAGGGTGAGAAGGTAATTGAGCAAGGCACTGACACTATTTGATGTAGCACATGGTTAGGATATGTTTAGTTAGTGTGGCATCATTTTACCTTTTCACCTAATTGTGTTCATTGTTAAGGTTTTCTTTCTGTACTATAACAAGACTTCATCCGAGTAAATTAAGAACTTTTTAAGAGATAAAATAAAAACATAGTAGATGTAAAATACTGTATTTCTGATTCATTTTGGAACGTTAAATTGTTAGTAAAACAGTTGTATGAAATTAATGCAATGAATGAAGCAATTGCAATAACATGTTTCACAGGAAGATGTAATTGTCCAGCTGGCAGTGAAGCATTTCTTTGTGCAGTATCGCTCGGAAGACAGTATGGAAAAGGCTAAGAGTGTTGTTCACGATTGTGTGACTTCCAAACTACTGGAAGAAAAGTCAGAGGACAAATGGATTCAGATGGTCCACACTGCACATGTTAAGGTATGGCAGATATGTGCTCATAATTTTCAGTGTTGTCAAGTAGTTGAGCTAGTCCTAAAGCGAACCTTTTCCTGAAAAACAGTAAGTTGCACAGTAACTGCTTAGATTTTTCTTTTGTCTATCAGGGACCATATATAAATTCAGTGACCAAAACTGATGAGGTGAAAGCTGAAGTGGTGGAGTATGTACGGCAGAAGTGGCCATTGTTCTTCTCAAGGTTCTTTGAAGTTTCCAGGATTTCAGGTAAAAAAAAATCTGGTAATTGATTTGTTATTATAAAGAAACGTCTGTGTCAAAAGATGATTTGAATCACATTTGATATTAAACAATACCAGGTCCTTCCCTACCCAAGAACAAATTTATTTTGGCTATCAACTGGACCGGAATAACCTTCCTTGATGAACGTGAGAGAAAATTACTAGAACTCTCCTACCCAATGGTGAATGCCATAAACACCAAGAGGTATCACCAAGCTTGCTCTCCAACTATCTCCCCAACAGATCTACAATTACAAAAATTCACCTGATCAACTAATGACTTTTTCTGTTCCTCATCATAGGAGCCAGACTGTGTGTCTGCTTACTCTGAAAGGAGACTTCATGCTAAGCACAGTCAATGCTGAAGAAATTGTTGACCTGATAGTTCTTTTCCAGGCTGGCCTAACAGAGCGCTCTCAGTATGCTGTGGCATTACAGGAGGTCAACAGGCAAGGTCAGCCACCTCTAAGGTCCCAGAACCTCTCTAGAATGCTTTTAGGACTGTTACAGTAATGTCTGAGTGCCAAACTTTGGTTTCATCACAGAATTTGTCCAGAATATGAACAACAAACCTCAAAGCTCCACAAGTAGTTCTTATTCTCAGATACATATTCAATATTGTAGTGGTGCTTAACAGTTATATGGGGATATGAACTAGCTGTCTGACTAACTAAGACAGAATCTGCAAGAATGAATAGGGGATTTATTATCACTTAATTTCTTGAATCAAAAGGGATTATTAAAGTTTTTAATGCAGCAATATTTTTGCAGCAATAATTCCAGGGGATTTTTTTCCTCTTCCAGATGATCCTACCTTTCTTAGTTTCAAAAAAGCAGAACTTATCCTCCTCATTAAAGACAATGAATTTTCTTCCAACCGTGGCTGGGTGAAGGGGCAGAATGAGCGAACTGGACAAAAAGGGGCAGTACCAATGGATGCCATCTACATTATACCTACGTTGACCAAACCTTCTAATGAAATTTTGGTAAGGTAGTAATTCAGAAAACCACAACAAAGACACCAAACAAATGACTTTCTTTTTGGAATTTTAACATCCTACATGATGACTTGAATATTATTAACCTTTTAAAATAAATGATTTTAAACTGACATGCTGTTCCACCAATTAAATAGGACCTGAAGAACATGACTTATTATAAACATGTAAACAGTTTATTGGATACTGTTCAGTGATTGTGGCTGATTTGTTTCTCCAGACTTTGCTTAGCATGTCCCCAGATCAGAGAAAGAATATTATTAACGATACTATCAAAGGAACCATTACAGACAGAGTACCTCTTGCGACTCTTAAAGAGTTCTCCATTGAGTACTTCAGGTATGTCCAGAAACTGCTCTCAATTGTTCATTTATTTAGTTTGTTTTGTACAACATTGATTAACTTTTGACATTATTAACATGCTGATATTTTGATGGCTGCTTAATTGTATTAACAGGATATTTTGTTACAATATGCATGCACAAATATTGTTCCTTTTTCCCCAGACCTCCCACTAAAGATGTGAACAGGCAGGTGATTTCTAAAAATGTGGCACCTGAAAGGCTGTGGGCAAACTCCAGGGAGCCCATAAGACAGCCCCTGCTTAAGAGACTCCTGGGGAACCCAGAGCTCAGCCATCAGGCCTGCCAGGCCTTTATTGATATCCTTTACTTATCAAAGATGTATACATTTTGAACCTGAGATTTAAAAAAACAACAACTGTATGTCATATTGG
>JAOTRN010000017.1:17008174-17018850 GCA_028566695.1 Bagroides melapterus
GGGTAATGATGTCCAATGTTAAATACCAAAATCAAATCTGATCTGCTTGATGTACAGCCCAACTCAACACTCCAGTCGTGTGTTTGTGTGTGTGTGTGTGTGTGTGTGTGTGTGTATTTCTTTATCTAGAATGGAACCCAGGAAGCTTCCTCCCCACCAGGTTGAGCTAGATGCCATTCAACAGAACATTGTTAAGATCTTCCACAAAATCTCTTTCCCTAATGACACACAGGAGGTAATGCAACACAAAATATCATTATTACATAATCTAACAATGTGAACATTGGCACTGTGTGTAAATCTGGCACCCACTGACGTTGAGCTCCCTCTTTTCCGCAAAGTCATTTGAAGTCGCAACTAACACCAAGATCCGAGATCTGATCAAAACTATTGCTGATAGACTCGGGCTGATCTCAGACGTTGGCTTCAGCATCTTTGTAAAAACACCAGACAAGGTCTGTGCCAAGACCATCACAAAGATGAGCTACTTCCATAAAATGTAATAGTCACCTTGCATCTTAACAGAGTTTTGGTTTATTTTTTTTGGTCAGGTTCTGAGTTTGAATGAGGTAGACTACTTCTTTGACAGTCTGAAACAGATCACCAACTGGTCCAGAAAAACAAAGATGGTGAAGGATGGTGAGTTTATGATGGTATAAAATCTGTCTTGCTTTAGATCTCAGGTTCTCAACTACAACTACATATCTGTGAAGATTTTCTGTATAAATTTCTTTTTTTTTTCCCTCATACAAAGTTTTGTATAGCATGACTAAATGAATACACCTGTTAATTATTAATGCTTAACCATGAGTGATTAGCTTATGGCTATAAATATGACACACATTTAACTAGTAAAGTTTTTTTTTGGCTTCATGTTACCACAATTTACCAATGCCATGGACTTATTGAATAAGCTGAAACAGAAGATCTGCTACATATCCACACCACTTCATGTTTGGAGTAACTTGAGTCACTAAATTAAAGCCAGTTTTTCATATACTGAATGCTTCTCCACATATTATTTTAAATAGATCCTCTAGAACACATTCAGATCGTGGTGCACCAGTTGGTGACCTCTGGTTTAGATTAGAGTGGAAATCATTCTTATGGATTTATTATGTAAAGTATTCTGCCAACAGTCTAATAATAAAAGCAGAGTAATTAGTCATAGCTAAAGAATTAAATGCCATGTGCTTCTATGTTTGACTTAAACTGTAGGAGGACCAGTGAACATTTCATACGAGGTATATTTCATGAGGAAATTGTGGATGAACGTAATCCCTGGCAGAGATCTGGAAGCAGATTGTATCTTCCACTATCCCCAGGTGAACTCCTTTTTTTCCCAATCAGAAGTGAAAACATACTTCTAGTCTGAGGAAGTTAGGATCTGGGGAATCGATCGGGTTGATGATGTTACTCATTATCTAACACAAGTTTTCTTGTCACATAGGAGTTGCCCAAGTATCTGCGCGGGTACCACCGTAGCACTAAAGAGGAAATGGTGCAGCTGGCTGCTCTCCTCTTCAGGATTAAAGTGAAAGATGATAAGACTCAGTTTGTCATGATCACTAAGATGCTGAAAGAGCTTGTTCCAAATGATCAGATAAAAGCCATGTCAGCTGAGGACTGGAAAAAGGTAAGAGCTGTTGGCATTATGTATCTCATTATATCACAGTCAGTGCTGCTGAGAGCCCGTCGCTGAGTGACTGATTGGAGAAAGTGTCTATTTTCTCTGATGTATATTTCAGTAATGCACAAACATTCTGTTTTTTAATCCCTCTACTATAGAACATTATTGCCACATACAACAAACAGGCAAACATGACAGAAGAGGATGCCATGGTGGCCTTCCTGAAGGTCATCTTTAAGTGGCCCACATTTGGCTGTGCCTTCTTTGAAGTGAAGGTAATGAAACATGGCCCTACTAAAGTCAGATGCCAGTGCTGGTTGGGTGCTGATTTACATGTTGTGCATTAATCGCTGCTTGTGTTCATTTGTTCTCTTAATGCAGCAAACATCTGAGCCCAACTTCCCCGATATTGTGAGGCTCGCCATCAGCAAACAAGGGGTCACAATCATACATCCTAAAACGAAGGCAAATATATTTTTTCAGTGCTTTAATAAAAACAAGGATCAAGTTTCAAATAATCAAAAAGTTATTTATTTATTATATTTTTTTGTACATATATTCTATTGTTTCTTTGTTGTTGTTTTCTGATCTTTAGTACAGCAACTTGAATCAAATTCAAATTTTATTGGTCACATACACAACCATAGACAGTACGACTTGTAGTGAAATGCTTTCTCTTGTCTTCAAAAGGAAATAAAAACAAAACAAAAATAGATATATAAAAAATATAAATAAGTACCTGTACATGCAAAGGGAAAAAACAGTCATACATAAAATATAAATAAATTTAAAAGTAAAAGTAAATCTAAATATAATAAACACACACAGATGTATGCAATTCTAGTGTAATATATGTATTATGTGCTATGCAAAAATCTAGCTGAGGTATTGGGTGTTGTGCTCTAGTTCTAAGATCTTAGACTATCTGTATTTGTATTTTCAAGCATGTGATTTTTCTGAATTTGTTAATAAATCTTTACTGCTCATTTTTTAGGAAGTCCTAGCAAAACACCCGGTGAATATGATTGCAAACTGGCGTAGTGGGAGCACATACTTCCACATGACTGTAGGCAATCTGGTCAAAGGAAACAAGATTCTGTGTGAAACCTCCCTGGTGAGTAAAGCAAAACACTGCCTTCAGTGCCTCCAGTCCCACAGCCTTTATTTAAAAAAAAATAAAAACATGAGGAAAAAAAAAAAAAACTAATTATTATGATCTTTCTTTTTTTTTTTTTAAATTCCCAAGGGCTACAAAATCGATGATTTGTTGACATCCTACGTCAACATGTATCTGAATGAGAGCAGAGCACCAAGAACCAGGAATCAGCGCTAACTGAAACCTGAACTGAGCTGGAAAAATGTGATGAAATGATTTTATTCTGCTTTAAACATACACACTTTCACTGCCAGTCTTTATATTTGCAAACAAGCTTGATATGAATGTTAAAGGGTAGGAGAAGTAATGAAAAGCCTCTTAATGATTCGTGCATGCCATTTTAGAGCGTTTAGCTATGACTGTTCCTCTTCTGTTTATTGGTAAAAATGTTTAAATCGAGTCTATTGTTTTTTTTTTTCCCTGATCATTTATTTATTTATTTCCAAATGTAAAGAACGAAGTATCCATACTTTCTGTGTCACCCCCAAAATGATAATATCAAAGAAATTTTCTTAGTTGATATGTAGTAGTGATCATTTGATTCTTTTGTTTCTGTTTGCCATGTCATTATATTTGCAATTTTATTTTAATGAAAGAGTTGCTTTGGTAAAAATGGCCAAATAAAAAGATCATGACTCACTGTTTATTGAGTAAATGTCACTTATTTAAAGAATCATACACCAAGTGAAAGATCATTTAGAGTGATGTCTGAGGAGTTTATTTAACTTATTATACATTAGCAAATAGACCTTTATTCTTAAGTGTTTGGGAACATTGAGGAGTTTGTCATTTACTAAAAGTCGACTTGCCAGCTCTTCTGCTTTTGTGTGACTCTTCTTTATTCTGGTTTAAATAGTCACATAACACTGCTTTGCTTCTGAGCAAAAACATAGGCATAGTATAAAGAGGAGGGTGTGTAAAATGTAGAGGCTTGGATCTAGCCCAATTAAGACTTGGCAGAGAATTATTAGGCAATGCCTAGAGGCAGACAGGGAGCCTAGATAGTGGCCTTATTCAGAGGACAGAACTGTATTTGAATATCGATGAGGACATGCCTGATTAGTGCAGAAAGAAGCGATGTGTGTCCTACACAGCTGTGACGCTCCAGAATAAAAGACAGATTATTAGCAGTCGGGCCTCTTTTACACATCTGTCTCAAGATCATGTGATGAGATTATTTTTGCTCTCTGCTGCCCCAGTCTCTGACGCTCCCCCAACACCCAGCAGGCTCCAAAGCAACAAGGCCCCCCATCCTGTGTATGCACACTTGTTTTATCTCAGTCTGTAGGCATTCCTTTACCATGAAGCGAGCTATGGGGGGTTCTCTGTCTAGTTGAACAAAATGGATCATCTCATCAGCTTTATCCATACACAGGCCTGTCGAATGCTGGCTCTGTTTTCAGTGTATTGATATGCTCAAAGGCTATGGCATTTTGGAGGGGTTTTTTTCAGGAGCAGCAAGATTTTGAGCATGGAGCTAGACTCTGTTGCCATGGCACTTTGTCCGACCTCACATTGTAAAGGCATGCCATTATTCCCTCTCAGCCTAAATGCACCGCATCTTCTGACTCAAGCCTTTGTGGCATGCACAAGTGGCTCTCAGAGGAGAATGGCATTGCGAAAAAAGGCTGAGGTCGGAGGTCACGCCAGAGACTTCCCATTGGGCTTGCTTTTGTGTAATCAAATTTGTTGCGGGCACAAAAAGAGCGACAGTAAAGTATCTGGAAATCATTGCAGTGCAGGGACTGTGCAGTTCATTCGTTTATTAGTCTTGTACTCCACCTGGTCTGGACTCCTCCACAAATGCTGCATGTAGAAGAAGCTGCTGGATAACATTGTGCTCTCACAGCAGCTGTTAACAAACCCATGTACAGAGCCAAACTACACCCTCTCTACTTCACTCTGCTATACACTCAGTCTCTCCTGCGACTGCTCAACAGACTTGAGAGGATCTAACACGGGTAAGTGCTCATCTCTTTCTCACTGGCAGATCTCAATGACAGTTAACCTTTTACCAGGTATTTTCAACACAGCTTTTAGACCATTCTTAAAGTTTTGGAATATTGGAATAATATGATTATAGTTTCCATCCCAAAACAAATTGTGACAATATATAAAAAGATTTGAAATAAATAATTAATAAGTTTACAACTGAATGCAAGTTTGCTTCTAAATTACATTTTCATGAAAGTGTATATCTGAACTTGCCAACATTTCTAAGATCCTAAAATCAGATTGAAAATGGATTATAAATACATCTGGACTACCTGAAAAATATTTTTAATTGTTTAGTTTTTCACATATTTTCATATAAAGCTAAAAACCCATGATAACATGAGAAGCATAGACACAGAATCGCAACTAGAGTGCTACAGTGTTTAATCTCTTACTGAAGACTCCCTCATTCCCTTTTATTTGTGCTGACATTCTTGCACATCTGTGGCATAGTTCTCTTTGCTTTCTTTTAATCATGTCCTTAAAAGCATTTGAACTCTGAAACTGTCAGAAACTAGTCAGAGGTCAGCGATCCTTAGAGAAGGTATTTCTTTGGACTGTGGTTTTTAGAAAGGCAGCTGGCAGTTGGTCTTACACTCCTTGTGTACAGCACTTTACCTTCCACTTTCCTTTGGGAATATGACTTAGTACAGAGTCCCACAGATTGATTGATTCTTTTTTCATGTACCCATGGACAAGTGCCATCTCCATGCACACAGAGCTCAACCCACTTACTCAGCCTTCTCTGTTCACAAGAGCTAGGCCTTTCCGCTGAGGCGAAAAAAAAAAGTACAATCCGGTGCAACCTTTCCCCTGACAGCAGAGTTTTATAACAGTCTGCCTTAATTTGTCTCAATTACTGAAGGGATTGGAGTTGTGGGTTGTGGAGTTCTTCTAGTCGCCCACCTAATTACTACCAACCTACTCAACATCTTTACATCTTTACTGCACAGACCCCAAGGACCTGAAACACTCCTTAACACACCCATTTCACATTTTTTTGGATGTTTTGAAAATACAGATGCTTAGTCTCCCTATTCTGTCCTAAGTGTTTCTTGGCAAGAGTTTTATTGCTCGATGAACTTTTTAGTTTTACGCCTATTTGATTTATTTTCTACTTATTATGTAAATAAAATATTTCACGTCTAATTAATCTAAAATAGATTAGCTGATTTTGCAATTATGTTAAATCAACGATCAGCTTCCATGCCAAAGTGCATGCTTTATCAGGAACTCTTGGAGTTTGGAGACTTTTTTGTCTTTTTTATTCAGCTTCCCTTTATCTTGATCTTGTAAATCTGTTTTGTACTTGTTAAAAAAAATAGGACAGTCTAGCACACCCTGAACTAAAAACAACATGAGTTTGGAGAAATTTCCTAAATGTGTTTCTGTCATTATTAAATATTACAGTTAGATATTGGGGAAAGTTCAGCAGCAGTAAATTCTAACACAAATTTATTTCACAAAATCTAGATCACTATAAATTGTACATGGGATTAGGTTGCTTAGACACATCTAATGTGGAGCTGTAAAATATAGCAGGGTGTAGCACTGGAGTCCCATGACAAAGGTGCGGCTGTCATATATAACCCACCATTCGCCAACAACCATCTGCCTGCATCTGCACATTCTCCTGAGACCACATCTCCTGTTTCGCTGTTGCTTTGCCAAATGCCCAAACAGCTCCCTAGTAAATTCTACAAAGTGCACTGAACACCAATACATTCACTCCTTTCAGAAACCTCTTGTGAGCTCTGCTTGCACTTGAACTGAAACTTTAGGCCTTGACCTTGTAGAGGATCCTGTTGTTTTTAATATAAAATTTACCCAGTGTGCCAAAACAAGTGACCTTCATTTTTTTTCATGTTGAGAAAGAGTGGGAACAATTCAAAATGTAGTACTCAAAAAGTTAAAGTGTAAATTTTATTCCGAACTTAGCTTTCTATAATGAGCTACTAAATGTGACATTTTAATGAAAACTCATTACTTATTACACCAGCTTTCTACTTTCCAAATCAGCATGAGGTTGTTGTCAAGATCATATAATATATATTGGTTTAAGCCATAATTTTTCTTTATTCTCTCTCTTTTCTCCTAGTTATGACCATGGAGTCCTCTCCCACTGTGCTTCCCACACTGTTGCCCAATCAGACGACTGATAGCTGTGAGCCTGTAGACAGCACGGTGGAGAATCTCTTTTTTGGCCTCTACTACATCATAGTCTTTCTTCTCGCTCTGAATGGCAACAGTCTTGCCCTGTGGATCTTCTCACATCAGAGAGGAGCCTCGTCCCCAGCTAATGTCTTCTTGATGCACCTTGCCATAGCTGACCTTTCTTATGTTATTATTTTGCCTCTAAGAGCCACATACCACTTGAGGGGAGGTCACTGGCCATTTGGAGAGGTTCCTTGCCGTGTAGCTGGCTTCCTTTTCTATGTAAACATGTATGCCAGTCTGTACTTCCTGGCTTGTGTAGCTGGTGATCGATACCTTGCTGTGGTACATGCTGTTAGTTCATTGAAACTCCGCCATGCCCGCTTTGCCCACATAACCAGCTTTGCTCTGTGGGCTCTAGTAATTGTAGCCATGGCTCCTCTGTTGGTGACCAAGCAGACTATAGAAGCCAATGGCTCGACAGTGTGCTTGCAGTTGTATAGAGAGAAAGCTTCCCGTCGAGCCTTAGTCTCCCTCGTTGTTGCATTCACGCCTCCTTTCCTGGCAACACTTTCCTGCTACCTGCTCATAGTGAACAGTCTGAGGAAGGGTTTGAGGATGGAGCCGTTGCTGAAGGTGCGAGCCTTGCGTACAATCGGCCTGGTCATGCTCATCTATGTGGTGTGCTTCCTGCCATATCACGTGAGCCGGGCCACATATATCCTGGGTTATGGACATCCAGATCTGTCCTGCCAAACACAGCGAGGCCTAGCCCTGGCTAATCGTCTCACCTCGTCTCTTACCTGTCTGAACGGGGCTCTGGACCCACTTGTCTACCTTTTTGGAGCAGAGAAATTCAGAGGCACTATGAAAAAACTCCTGTGCAGGGATAAATCAGGTGGATCTGCAGCTACCAGTGGAGATCTTAAAGGGACACATGAGAGTTCCCTGAGTGCAAAATCAGAGCTCTGAGCGACCAGCATTTTTTCAGTCTCCTTTAGGCCAGGCTGTTTGGTCAATTTGATACCTGTTGATCTTCATACAATGAAGTGCACAGACGCTGAGATTGGGGTGTGTAGACATTTGAACATAATTAAAAATGTTCACTGGCTGGTGTGTGATTTTCTTAACCGGAAGTGAAAAGAGGAAGTGATGCAAATGCCAAAGACATCAGTCAGTCTTATGGTTTGTCTGAGAGTACCTGAGCCTAAAAAAAGGAAATGTTTGTTTACTTATTTTAAACAATTTGACACCATTCTAGTTAAAAGTTAAAACGTTTTTTAAAAGTTACCATCCAGGTTCAACATCATGCCCAGGTTTCCTGGTATAGGTTCTGGATCCACTGTACCACAGAGCAGGATAAAGCTTTCTGAAAGGAAAAGAGTGAATAAAAGTAATCAGAGGACACACTTTATCCAACTTTTCATTTGTTTAACTAACAATAAATGCCTGACAAATTATATTCAAGGATCAACTGAATCACCTACTTGGAGTTTTGAGTGTGTAATTTCACAAACATTACATATATAAATTGTATTTTTTTACTTAACACATTTGATTAATTGCATAGAAATCTTTCTAATTAACAGATGCTCAAAAACCTTGTGTGGGTGAAAAACTCCCCCAAATATAGCCTATATACCAGTTTTTTTTTATTTTTGATCTGTTTGCCAATGTTTAACATATAGCCATGTGTCATGTTAAGAAAATCATCGCTAAGCAAAGGATGTTGCAATGTTATCATTGATGCTTTTGAGAATAATTAAGTGCATACAGAGCTTCATATTATCTGAGCCAATATATGTTCAGAATATTATTATTATTATTATTATTTTTACTGTTGTACTCCAGCAAGCTTTTTATATGTATACTGTACTTATGTGGCTATGCAATTTACATTGGCATTGCATTGTGTAACACTTTGTACCTCTTTTTCTGCGATACAACACCCTGATGTGTTAATTTCTTAAGCAGTGACTATGAAGCGCATATGAAGCTATTTATTATTCACTTTATTTGGATGTGATGTTTTGGCACTTATATCGCTATATTTCAGTATTGCTATACAAAGTGTGCTAGATGCACCATTTTATAATCATGTGTAAATTAAACTCTTTGCTATTTTTAGTTTTTGGAGATTTTCTTTTATTTAAATCACACTAGTAAACCAGAGTGTAGTAGTTCACTTGCGAATACGTTCATCAATATGTACAACTTGGTAACATTAGAGGGTGGAGTCAGTGTCATTGTGTGAGCGCAGAATGGACACTGAATCTTGTTAGCGTGAGGCATCACATGAGCTCAAAGCACAGCTCAAAGTTTCATTTCTATTATTCTTTCATAGAACTCAAATGATTTCCATCTTTGTTTCAGAGCTGACCGTGCCATGTGACTATTTTGTAGTAACAGCAGAAAGCAGTGTTACAATGGTTGAAAGATGAACGTGAGACTGTGTCATTTATTACCAGCATGTGGGCTTTCACATGCACTCTCACACACATTCTTCAGTGTGGCTAATGCTACTTGAATGCTGAGAGAGAGCAAAAGAGAGAGAGAGAGAGAGAGAGAAGCGATATGGAAACCCCCATCGCAGTATGTGCATTCGGGTTCTCTTTTTATATCATGTGACTATACTGTCAGCAGAAAGCGTCGTTCTGTTTTCCTTTTTTTTTTCTCACTTTCTCACACATTAACATCCTCTGCTGTCACCACTCACAGAGTAGAAGCGGAGTAAGATGTGAGTTGGTTGCCCACTCATGGTCCTCTCTAATGATCTCATAACGTGACCTCTCTCATGACCTCTCTAAAAATCCCAGTCTTCATTTACATTTACACTCTGTGATTACAGGCCTCAATTATAAATGTGTAGAGAAAAAAAAAGTGTAACTATTTTGAACACATGATTTATGAATAAGTCTTATACTATGAGGTCTAATTAGGCATACAATGATGCATATACATAGGAATACACTCATTAAAAAGCAGACAGATTGATTACTATTTTAAGTCTCATTGTTTCTTCTGAAAAGCAGCTGGGCTAAATAGAAAAGATATTCATCTCTTGCATCCAAATCACACAAGAATTATGGTTCAGTCGTCCCAACATGCAATTTGGACTTCAATTTGGACTTCAATCTGTCTAACAGAAGAGATAACGAGAAAAATGAAGTCGTTATCAAGACAAAACAGGAAAGAACAAATATAATAATGCATGGCCTCTTATAGTCTAATCATCTGACACAAATGTTAACAAAACTCTCCCTGACTACAGTCTGGGATACAAAGAATTCAGCACATATATTATTCTGTGTATTTTTCAAGTGTAACTGTTGGTGGTGCTGTTCTTCTTAGTTCCACAAAAGTCCATTTATTTCAGTGACTTTTGATATAATTATTAGAGTTTGGTATTAAATGTATGGTTGTAACCATAATGTCTGCCTCATTTGTGTAAAGGAAGCATCCTTTTTGTCATTGTGTATTTAAGTCAATATAATAAGACTATTTATCCCGTGCAATTACAATCGCATGATTGATTAGAACTCATTCATCTGCACAGATTAGGTTTTTTTTTGGTCATTTCATTTCAACGTTTACTAGACCCAGAATTCTTAACTATGATTTAAGATTCAGGTTTCTACCAGTTTCTGTAGTTTTTAAAGTGAGCTAGTAATTTTCAAGCAAGAGGTTAAATGTGACCTGCTGGCTTTATACTTGGACTTGAGTATATATATATATATACGT
>JAOTRN010000017.1:17052073-17063446 GCA_028566695.1 Bagroides melapterus
AATAATTGAAGCCTGTATTGAATACACCAGGTTTTATATAATAACACTGGACTTAAGGAGGTTCTTAGATGTGTAAAGAAGGTTTTAGGTCTGAACTGTGAGTGAGTTTTAGAATCATCCTAACCTGACTACAGCTACAAATTACACCTGATCACAAGAGGTACTAGGAAGTACCTGAACGAATCGAGCCCCGCAGGTCTCACACTTGTATGGCTTTTCTCCAGAGTGGATGCGCGTGTGGGTCTTGAGGTTAGCTGGTCGATTGAACTGTGCGCCGCAGATGTTGCATCGATACGGCTTCTCTCCTGTAAAGTGAACAGGACCATTAGAGAAACGGATCTATAACCTGCAGGAGAAAGTCCGTTGAGATTAGGGCCTCTCTCTCCCTGTATCTCTTACCCGTGTGTACCGTCTTGTGGCTAGCGAGGTTTCCTTTGTAGCGGAATGCTGCTTGGCAACGGTCACATTTGTATGGCTTGTCGCTGTGGACCTGAAGCATGTGTCGTTTTAAGACTTCCTCCTCTGCAAATTTGGAGTCGCATTCGTTACAAAAGTAGGTACCGTTTTCTGTGGATTAAATAAATAGATACACAAATGAGCAATCTCTGTCACTTTTACAGTAAGTCTAATGAGGAAAGATTATAGTTTCTAATCTGGTCTTACATATTGGAAAAATTCCTTTGTTCAAAACTATAAAACCACACAAAAGGAAGACGCACCACAGCTGGAATCAGAATACTCAGAGTGCAGCTCAGCCATCTCCTCGTTAAGGTGCGAGCCAAGAGTGTTGGGGCAAACATCTGAGTGTTGTGGGGACTGTGAGCCACAGGATGTGCACTTTAAGTGGCTCATATAAAGAGAAGAGTGACAGTCACCATTCCTCTGTGAACCCTCCAAACCTCTGCCAAAAGAATAATATGAGGTTTTACTTTAGAATTCATCACACACACTTTTAGACAGTAATGCGGACATATCCCGGCTAAGAAGGAATACAAGCATTGGGTATGCTGTAAAATGGATGGAAGTAAATTTGTAGAGAGGCAGTGAGGATAAAAGTGTCCCAAAACACTAGACAATTTTAAACAGCTAGTTCCATTGTTTTTCATCCAAAAATTCTTAAAAAATAAATAAATAAAAATAATAGCACATTTTATACTAGATTTTCATAGTGATTTCACTAAACCTACAGAGCTGGTTAGTAAAGTCATGCACAAGAAATGCATAATACTGCTTTGCATGCATGGCAAGATATTCAGAAGACGCATCAGATACAATAAAATCCATCACATGGGAAGGGGTACATGCCTTAAACTGAGCCCCTTGGGGAGAAGAGAAGAAAGTGAAAGGGTGAAGGGGAAAACACACCCACACACCACACATGCTTACCTGTTAATGATATTGTTGAGGCGGCTGGCTTGGGGCACAGTAAAGTCATCTCCGTGATCAGTGATCTTTGTGCTGGCAGACTGCATGTCTGGCTGCTCGGATTCAGACAAGGGATGAAACGCCAGCCTCTGGGGCGAGCGCATCTCAGGTTCATGAGCACTGCTCTCTTCCTCCTTGGTGCTCTGATTGAGCACAATGAATTTATATTTTTTCCAGTTGCGAGCTTTCGGGTCCTGTGTGCCCTGTGGAGTCAGAGGCTGGGAGGTGTGGGATAGTGCAGCGTTCTTGCTGCTGCTCGACTCTGTGGGTGAATTGGGCTGGCAGTCAGATTTTAAAGGGCTCTGTGGGCTGCCAATCAGGGCCTTGCGCCCACTGGAGGCCATACCCACGGAATAGGGCCGCTGGCTCATCTCGTCTTCAGCTAATGGTGCCTGCTCTTTGCTCAAGTCTCTCTGATGCTCCTGGGCCAGGCTGGCGAGTCCATGCTTTCTAGAACTTGTACCAACGGACTGAGCCATGCCTTGCAGGTTGTCCCTTTTCATTTCATCATTTCTTCCCAGTACCCGGGAGGAGTAGGCGTCAGTGTGGCATGAGCTGGAGTTGGAGCTACGAGTGAAGTCTTCACCTGGTGGGCAGTGTTTGTGTTGGAGGATGCTTCCTTTGGCAAAGTCAGGGAAAGGGTTTTTGGCATCTGTCAGCTTACAGATAGGGAAAGGGAATGCCTGCATGGGGAGCTGGCTATAAACATGATAGGCGTTGCTGGGAGGGTTCACTACATTAAACATGCCACTACAAGACCTTCCGTCACGGAAAGAGCTGGATCGGGCTGCCATGTTCTCCACAACCTCATGTGGCCTGTAACTATGAACGTCTTGAGGTAAAAGCAGAGGGCTGACCAGGAAATCCTCTCTGGGCAATTTGATGGAGGAGTCACTGTAAAGAAACAGCAATTGTAAACATGTAAAGGTACAAAATAAACCCTAGAAAACAAGTTCAATATAATCGTCAGTATCAAGGACATTTCATCAAGAACAATGCCACCTATCAGCAATGGCAAAGAAACCACTATTAACACAACACTTCTACGGACAAGTTTTCCAGATCTGAGACACACACACACACACACTACCTGGACTTAATGAATCTGTGGCAGGTATCAACAACATGATCCATCTGCAGGTAGATGGCAGTGTTCATGATAGACACGATGAGGCTCTCCTTCAGAGTGAGACGAGAAGTGTACATGAAATCCAGGAGGATTGCAAAGCCTTCTGGGTCAACCTTCGGATCCAGACTGAAGGCATTCATGTTGCATTTTAGAGAGTCAGTGAATATTGAGTAAAAGAGCCCACTGGAAAAATAAGGCAGATGAGCACAACTTTAGAAAAGGGTTTGCCTTAGATCTTATAATCAACAGATTTAAAATACACTGAAATTAATATATCATTTATTACAATTAAACGTTATACTGAAAAGCCTCATATAATGAACAGCATTAGCATACCTGCATGCCATGAGGACAGTCTTGTGAGCACGAAACTGTTGTCTGTTTACCAGAATGGTGACGTCTGTGAGGATGTCTCTGCTGCGCAGCCGGTTTAGGTTGAGCAGGACGTCGCTGGCATGGCGTGTGAACTGGATGCAGCTGTCTGCTGCGCAAGACATTTTGTCAAAATCTGCAACAAAACAGACAGAGTTTTGGTGTTCCATTCATGTACTTACTGGCAAGTGTAAGAGGGCTCCAGATCATACTTTTGAATAAAGACACACATATAAATTGTACTCTCACCGAGGTATCTAAACAATGCGACTTTTTTAAAAAAATAAACACTGGAAAATTCAAATATTTCATGTTTACACAGTTTTAAAATTGTGTGAAGAAATAATATATTTGATATTAAAAAGTTCAGCTAGTTGAAAATTGCAATATCAAATATCGGAAGTCAATTGACCTTAACATTTCACTTACTTACCAAATTAATAAACAGTTGATAACTAATTTATTACCATTTAATATTTAAGCAATGATGTAGTTCGCACCCGAGGCCACTGGTTGGCGCCACAGACCGAACAAAAAGGATAAGAGGAACACGCGCATTGAGAAACGCTCGTCTTAGTAACTTTATGGCGTTTAATGGTTTAAAGCAACAATTTCTTATGAAAAAAAAAAAAGAAATCTGTATTTTATGGATCATGAATTGAAATTAAAGCAGGAATAAGTGCTTCACCATCACAACAAACAGCAAA
Organism: Bagroides melapterus; assembly: GCA_028566695.1. Taxonomy (NCBI): domain Eukaryota; kingdom Metazoa; phylum Chordata; class Actinopteri; order Siluriformes; family Bagridae; genus Bagroides; species Bagroides melapterus. Next base: position 17,055,707 of record JAOTRN010000017.1, read on the forward strand.
ACGAAGCACTGAGAGCTGATGATTCGCTGTCAGTTTTAGAACGTCAAGTTACTACCGAGGAGTTTAAAGGAAATAAAAGTTGCCATTTTTAAAACAATTACATTAGATGTTCTCTCCCTAGTAGAACTGTAAATCAAACGGCGGAATAATTTAACATTTGACACAGTTTTGATTTTCTGCTGTAAACCTGTTATGTGGTTAAAGACGTTGTGTATCCGCGCCGAGAGAAATTCCGCTTCAGTGTCCTAGCAACACTCAAACTCAGAAGGGGTGTGTGTGTGCGCGTGTGTGTAAAAAAGAGAGGGAAAACAAAAATATTACATAGTCAGGTCTTTAATGCATTTTCAAAACAACATACAGAATAGCTAACGTAAAATTCTACATGACTGTTTTTGTCAAACATTTGCACTCAAAATAGCACAACGGATGACGCACATGAAGAGTCAAAATTAGCTACCTGCTACCAAAACACAGCTGGTCAAGCCACCAGCCTCTCTTCCATCTAAATTGATCAATAAACAGGATTTTCCGATTGCCTTTGTGTGGTATTTTCTTCCAAACAACCTGTTGCCTTAGTACAAGTAATTTACTAACTGCTTCCATCCACCAGCACTAACCAGCTGTCACAGACGGTCTAACGAGCTTGACCCATGTTCTTTCAGCTTCTCAGACTAAGCTGGATTGTGTTTAAGCACAGTGATGTATGCATTATTTTCTACTATACTGTAGCCCAAAAGCTATATTTTCTTCTACAAATAATCGGCTGCACCCAAGGTTATCATGGCACGTTTTATATACGGCAAATTGCATGCTCACATTTGCACATATAATGCAAATGCTCTCAGACTGCATAACACGGAATTTTGCACATATTTTCATTTGCTCCCCCTGTCCATTTCACTACTTTGATTCAGTGCAGTCTGTGTTAATGGAGCAATCTGCCAAGTCAAATTCCGTGCAAGTGAAATCTCTCTTGGCCACTAAAACTTTGAATTTTGTCCAAGGAGAAACTACAACGTAGACGCTCAAAACAGAGCGGGACCACGCGTTACCATGGTATCCACACGCGGTATTCGATTCTGACAGACCGTTCACTTGGGTTGCAAGCGGTTTGGGACGCAGTCAAAGGCGAGATGAAGTCTCGGCGCTTTCGGTCCAAAACCCACCGTGCTTTGGTCAAACTCACTGCACACTATTCTGTCCCAAAGCACCACGCTCACTTTCTGTCGTTTCTCATTCTTGTTCTGCTGTTTCGCGACCACAAGATGTCACCAAGTGTTTAATATCGATCTGACAGCTTAGTAACGGACCACCACCAATTAACTTGCGGCTTCCCAGCCCTGTTCCTGGAGTAGCGACCTCAAGTCCTGCACATTTCAGTGTTTTTATTTTCCCTACTCCAACACCGACTTTAACTGAATACGGTGTATTCAGCGTGGTAAACAAAATATGCAGGTCAGGGATCCGCAAGGACCTGGGCTGGGAAGCTAAATTCATCCATCAGGGTTTCAAATAAAGAAATACAAAGTTCACAGAAACTTTAATGGGAATATCTCCAGATGACTTACTAACTCTGAAGCAATATTAATGTCCTGCAAAACCGTTCATTTATACATCAAACGTTTACATATTTGCTACGAAACTGCGCGCGTGCATGTATACGCGTGTGTGAGATTTCTACACTACTATGATTGCAAACTCTACATATAAATATTAGTGCCCAAGTATTTGCTGAGCACAATCCGCAGGTTTGCTAGTTCTGCTCCAGAAATAGCAAGCATGTGCGGCGCCTTCACCAACACTGATTTATGACCCCCATGCTAAATGCCAAAGTCTAGTGCACGACCTGTTTGCAAACGATTCAGTCCCACGCTATGAACGACACAGTCCCAAAGCCCAAATATACCCTCATGCATTTGTCACGGGGAGCAAAATCTAGATCCTCCGAGTAATATATATACGCCGGTCTCTACTTCTTACTTGATTAGAGAACGCGTGCTTCGTATTCAGCATAAAGCGCGCACACCCCCATTATCTAATAGAGAGCGCAGTCTAAGTAGGGAGCGCGAGCTATTTGGATTTCGACCAACTTAACATAAAACAGTTGTGGAACACCGCGCGAGCCGTTGAGTGCCAGGGTAACGGCTCCGCTTTTTTAGACAATCCGTTAACTAACTTTTTTTTTTAGCGTGTTCGTTACGGCAACAGGTTGAGCTTAAAGAGTTTTATAAAGGCGTATTTACGGCGCGTGAGCTGGAAACTGGCAAAGTAGAGTATTTTTTTTTTTTAAATGAAAGGAAAAAAAAGGCTCAGTGTGGTTACGAAGGCTAAACTGCGCTATTAGCTGTGTGAGTCGAGCTCGCTATTAAATTAGTAACGTGTATCGCCCGCTTCGGACAACGCTGACAGCTACGCTGTGAGCCATTATTTAACACAAAACAGATGTAGAGAAAAGTAAAAACAAACACCACAAACGCGCTGACTGTAAAATCGCCTACAGGATCAGAAAAAGGGGAGAGAAAAACACAGCCGTCAAACTGCCTGAAAAGGCAAAGCGCGAGACTAACACGGCCCTAAATCAAACAGTTCATAAACAAGAGCGAACACCACACCACTCAATACCAGCATGGACATTTTAGCGACTTTTAAGTTCAGACGTTACTTTAGTTTGCTAATACTCCTGGCCAAACACGCATCGCTTCAACATTTTCTCCATGTTCAAACACACACGCAAACACGCGCGCACACACATACACTCGCTCTCTCTCGCGCGCGCACTCGCGCCGCAGCCCACGACACAGCTCGAGCTCAAGCCGTAACAGTGTCTAGTGCTGCCTGCTGGATCGGTCAAGGGCAAACACCACCAAAGCGTCCTGACAAAACATTAACACTGACCCGCACTTCAACTACTTCACATCAGCCTTGGTAATAAAACACAAAATAAGGTTTTTGAAAAAACTACCCTATGGAACATCTTTGATAAACACCTGCGTGAATGAACAGTAGCACAGAACAAGCGGCACATTACTGAGAAAAAAATAATTTAAAAAAATCATCACCTGGTAGTGCTTTCCTAGAAACTTCTTGCATCACCACTTCTAAGAACCCCTGTTCTAAGAATCAGCAGAGCTCAATTCTCGGAATTTGAGCTTGTGGCCGTACCATTTTTACAGGGCGGGGGTGTGAGTGATTTTAAGATACATCGCTATTTTATTAATATTGACCCTAAGTTTTCACTCATACCACTAACTGAGGTGAATTAATTCTATTGGCGTATAATTTATATTGTAGATGTTTTCAAAAATAAAAAAAATCCTTCAAATTTAGTAGGCCAAAGTGGTTTGGAGTGTGTGTTGCTACCTCTGACATGGACTCTTCCAGACTCAGACAGTCACGTGATACGAAGAGGGGAAAAAAACCTGGCAACGTAAGCCGTGGAGGCTACGTCCAAAGCCGCATACTATCGTACTAAATAGTATGCCAAACGCTACGGTGACACACTGTTCAGTATGGTAACCTAGCCCGCGTGTTTAAGCCCAGCCTCAAAATTCTCAGAACTAATTTGCTATTCTGAGTCCATTCGCTGCCGTGTTAAAACCTCAACAGTCATCCATATACACTATACCGAGTGTACACGGAGCTCCCATTCGCCCGGACCGAGGTGTTTTAGCCTGTCGCTCTGCTCAAATTTATTTTATTTTTCTTTTTAGAAATACTTTCCATTTTTCGTTCATCTCCGGCGAGGACTGCTGCTAAAGAATGAGCAGGGCTTAATTTGTGTTTTGTTTTGGGAAGGATTAGCCTAAAGGCATCATTATATATTTGAAAAACTGATTTTTTTTTCGCACGTCTTGGATTTTATTATATTCAATCCTTGTGGTGTCTCTGCCTGCTTTTTGTCCTTGTCCGAGTTTTATGTGTCAGAAACGTGCATGGCATTGCTGTAAGTAACAGGTTAATATGCTGGTGTATATGTTAAATGTCTAAATGTTTTAACAAAATGTACTTTCTAAAATCGCGAGTAGTTAGAGTGAACATGCACTGTACAACAAACTGCATTAGTGTTACTCTTGCTGTGTTTAATGACAGAGTTTCCACGTGGATACAAATAAACAATGCAACTGTTAATTCGACAGCAGCACAAAGAATTAATTAAACGCCGTGATCTCTGCTGTGTAATAATCCAATTGTATTCACCAAGTAAATAGTTTTGAGTGTTGTTTTAACTCTTTAACATTAGTTTAAAAAAAATGTCTAACCCTTTTCTTGTTTTTGACGAAAGTAAACATTTTGTCATATACAGCCGTAATGCTTTGTTCCAGTATATGTACGTACTATGTAATATATAATACAAACACATAGGTCACCTCACATACTGAATGAACGTAACTAAACAAAGTAAAATATACAGTTGAACTAGTACCAGACCTCTAAAGTGACACAGGAGATGTATATTTAAGAGATTCAAACAACACCGAGGTAAAATCTGCAGCCATTTTGCTGTGATTTTATATTAAAAGACAATAATGCTTCCTCTCCCACCATGCACTGAGCAGTGAATAAGTGACAGGTTAGCTTGAGCAGCCTGTGGTGTGTGTGTGTGTGTGTGTGTGTGTGTGTGTGTGTGTGTGAGCGAGCGAGCGGGCAACAGCAGCTGATAAGGCACGCAGGAAAACTTTTAGAATAATTGACTTCATGGTTTGGTTTTGTTTTCTTGGGGTTGGGGGCACTAAGATCTTTTTTAATCAGAGAATTAGTCAAATTAATTCCACTTGACTTATTTACTCTTAGTGAAGGAGGGACCGATTTTAAAATGGACATTTTGCATCGATATGTTAAAGAAACACAGATCAAATAAGAACAGGTGGACTCGCTGTGTTGGAGAAAATGACTTGGCTGTGTCCAAACTAAACACGCTGTCCTGTGGGGTAAAGGGCAGTCAGGTTTTATCTGTAACACTGCTAAAGCAGATACACTACAAACAGATTCAGTTCACATAGGGTGCCTTATTATTATTATTATTATTATTATTATTATTATTGTTGTTGTTGTTGTTATTGTTGCATAATGTTGTTAATATGATGATAAAAGTACACAACTCATATGTTTTGTCTGAGCTAGATGAGATTAGTGTCCTTTTCGGTCCAGGTGTTGCATAATTGAGATTCCTTGAGCGTCATTATTGTTTTTCGAGAAGATATTTGTCATTTTGTTCTTGCCAGCCCCATTCTATATGCATCACTGTCACTGAACTGGAATGAAACTGTGGTCTAAACACTGTAAAGGCACAAAATGTTCCAGATGAACCTGGCTCAGCCTTTAACCTACAATAGAGCATGTTTAGCTTCTGTGAGATTCTGACACACAACAGCAAGCCTACCTGTTCTTGTTTTCTGTTTCTGTATCAGAAGTGACTTACCTATGTTTGAAATGTAATGTCTAATTAATGTATTATATCTAAGTTGACTGCAAGTTTGATTTGAATATTTAGCTCCATTCCGTTAGAAGTGTCTGTGGGAAAAGAGCACATCATACACCCGCATGCTTTCACAGCCCAGCGAGTGTGTGTTGTTTGGGCAGGTTTGCATATTTTTCAACCTGAGACCTGTTGCTGACATGGCAGAGCAGCACCGTCTGATATGAACAGTATGTCATTATCACCTGTAGGTTTGCACATATTTGTGTATGCATGCACCGTATACTGCTACAGGTCATTTCCATGTAATGTCGAGTCTGAATAATTTACAAAACAAGCTTTTTATATTAGAAGTACCGAAAAGGCCTTGACCACTGATAGCCTATTTCCCCAAATGTCCCAGACTGCAGTGTGTTTATGTACTTCTGTGTTTTGTACTTGTTTGCATAAAATTGAATGTGAATTTCTTATCATCGTTCTGCAAATATAACTTGTGCAAACACAATAAAAATATTTCTTTCCAGAACTCTGGTTTCAGCTTTTTAATTTACATGCTATCACAGAAAAAGGGCATTTCAAGTGAGACATATGGTACATTGAAATTGATTGCCTCTCGGGGAGAATGTAAAGTCTAGTTAATAATTCTTTAATCAATAATGTGACATATAACACACTAATAATCACATATATATCATGCGTAATTACAATCAAGGGTTATATTAATATGATCACTAAAGGACCAAATTTTATTTTGTTTGCAAATAACTTTTTTATATGTGTGTATATCTGTATATAATACGAGTATTAAACAGGATACTAGTGGGCTATCGGCATCTTGCTGTGGGTAGGAGCTACTGTATTAAAGGAACTTGAGGAAAGACAGTGTCTTAGGTGGCTTGATGGTGAGTAATCACTCAAAATTGAGTTTTGCCTCAGGCATATGCAATTTACTTTACATTACTCCTTATTCATTAAATGTATAAAATAGATATGTGACAATAATCTGTTATACAGCAAGATGTTGAACAGATTTGAATGGTTTTGTGCTTCTTGGAGAAACGATCTTAAGAAGAATTCTGCTCACGTCCATGGTGTTGAATAATATCAACACAAATCATGTCATTATGTTATTTAAAAATGGCTTTAGGCCAATTTCATGGGATGCAGTTAGGGTCCAATACACACAGCGGCTATTCCAGTACTGCTGACAATCTTAACATGGCTACAGTATGATCAGCAAATGACAATAAAGCATAATGCAAATCGTTTTGTCCAGTTTATTATGCTTTATTTCAGTCAGCTGAGGACTAACGATAGAAATCTGATGAATGCTGCTTGGCTGTGAGCTGAGAGTTTGGTAGATTAGTGATACGAAGGTCCTGTGATAAGAATATGTCATTACTACGGACCTTGGATACTTTTAAGTTCAAATAAAATCTACTAATTAGGGGGGAAACAGCTGTTTTGACATGCAGTAGTATTCTTTATGTGCATACCTGTTTTAACACAGGATCTTTTCCTGTTTTTTCCACTCGAAATAACACCTCAGTATTAAGCAGAGCCTGATGCTGTACTGAGCAATAAATAACTTTAAATACCAAAATGACACACACACACTCAATCAATTACACACATCACACTCCACCCTGTAGGTATTTCCTAATGCGAACATAAAGACGCATATTTCTAAAATAACAGTTGATCATATGCGAAGAAATACAATCATAGCACACACATGCACAAATACAACTACTACACCCACCAAACTAAATTTAGTATGGTGATGATGATGATGATGATGGCGGTGCTCCAAGTGAATTATTACGTTGACCCTTGTTGATGTTTATATGCTCCCAGCACCTCTTGTATTTTTAAACTAGAGCTAATTCAACTATTAGTATTTAAAATTCTTTGCAAGGTTTATATACTATTCCAAGCCAGCCCAAAAAAAATTAATTGCAGTGTAATAAACAATAACATTTTTTATTTCCACAATTGGGGGAAATACTGTTGTGAAGAAGTACTAGTGTTAAAATTCGTTCTGTAAAACATTTATTTACTGTTGCTTAACACAGTATTTTTTTGGGGTGACATAATGTCACATGTCATAGCTAAAGGCCCGGGCAGGTAGGAAAGTAAATGTGTAATTTATTATTATTATTATTATTATTATTATTATTATTATTATTATTATTTAACTTTTATTTATTTATTTTTTACAATTTTCTGATATCATAAACCACAATAAAATCAATTAGTGGCTTTTTTATATACACTATATATATTTTGTCACACACACACACACACACACACACAAACATTAT
>JAOTRN010000017.1:17063668-17073793 GCA_028566695.1 Bagroides melapterus
TATGTTTTTTTTATTTTTACAATATATATATTTGTCACAATACATATATATTGTGACAAATATGTAATATCATTTCATGCCCTAGAATAAAATAGAGGGACAACCTGTTAGATGTCTTGCTGGTCTTCTGTCCCAGCTTTTTCCTTTCAGTCATGCTGATTCTGATTCACGTTTCTCAGGAGAGTCTGGCTAAACGAGACAAAGTGAAGGAATTGACGTAGACAGCTCGGTTTGGGGCTCACATTTAGCGTGTTTTGGAAAAAAAAAGGAGAGATAAATAAAAAGCAAGCATTGCTACGAAGGCCTCCATAAACTTAAATGATCTCCTCTTTCTAATCTGTGACTACTTATCTTATTCTCTGTTTACAAAGACGTTCATATATTTAACCTGGGTTAAATGATTTGTGGACAGATGTTGTTTGAACAGTCTGGTGTATCTCACAAGCTACTGCACGTTTGCCGGGTTTTGTCAAGGAACTCAGGGAAACCCTTTAGTAAATAATTTGTGCTTTTCTGTATACAGCAGCTTTGCTATAAGCAGGACACTCCTTCAGTCTGTGAGCCTTGTGTGCGTGGTGTGAGTGGTGTCTCTCAGTTTAGTGTGTTGCAGCATGTAGTAAATATCCCCAGGGTACACATGGTGATCTGTGTGGTCATGTGTGTGGCACCATCTGTGGAAGAGACTGTGATGTTTTCATGCGTAAAGACATACATGATCTTCTCCTTGCATACCTTTTTACAGTTACTCCGTCGGGTTCATTTTTCAGCTAAAATAAGCACATTTCACTTCAATTATTTATACTTAAAATAATTGCTCTACTTAAACAGAAGCCTATTAAACCACCAATACTACGGAATACGGAGGACATGATCGTTTTAGGAAAAAGGTCTGTTCTTATCGTGAAGATACAGAGCATGAGTCATACACAGAGGACTGAAGAGAACAATGTAGTGAACTTAAAACAATCTCTAACAGAACTTCTTAAACTTTTTTATTTCTTTAAAACTGTCACTATATTAAAACTATATTGCGGATTTAAAGACTATATTTAAATTGAGTGTTTTATCACACACACACACACACACACACACAGTAATTTATTAAATGTGCTTAATTCAGTGGTCTTTGTTTGCACTTATATTTCATATGCAGATATTAATCTTTTTTTTTTAAATAATGATTTCATTTGAATAACTATATGTGTATCTTATCTCATCTTATGCCTCTAAATGATATTCGCTGCTTTTGCTCACGTATTAGTCATCTCGTGTTTGCGCTGTCACAGGGCTATTAAGGGAAGAATGTGTGAAACTTTTGTATAGCGTCTGAACTTTTATAACCCCACAAGATATGAAGTTGAAGATCAAACCAGCCATGTGGGAAATTCAGCCTTCGCAAAACTGCCAAACTTCATGTGGCTTTTTTTCACTTCTTACTCAGGTCTTCTTTTTTCTCAGTCTAAAATGCGATATTTTGAAACCTACGAAAGCTTGTTGCCCGGTCCGAGGAATTTTCGGAGTCTCTCGAACTGAAATTTTTTACAGTTTTCTTGTAAGGTCAGGAAAGAAAAGTGCATGCATGTTCTAGTCAGATCTATGAAGCAGTTACTTTCTAATATTGCGCTTGCTTGTTTATTGAATTGGCTCACACGCTCTCTTGCACATTAGGACATCATTACCTCAACATTGATCCTATGTCTTTAAATTCTTTTTGGTTCAGATAACCATGGGGATGAGTCATGCTAATGCTAACTGATTACAAAACATTTCTTTTTTGTGTTCAGTGCTAGGCCATGATAAAGTAAAACAACATTTCTCATGCAGTACGCTGCACAATTTAAATACTACAATATCGCTTGAACTTCACTTTCATTTGGCATATCGGAGTACACATGTTGCCAGCATTGAGGTAAGAAAGACAGGAAGACACGTTCCAAAAATAGTCTGCTTCTGCGCTACCTTGGCTAGCTGCACCTCAGATTGTGTGGGTTGATATATAGCAGCGTTAAAGCAGACGTGCGCAATACCGCTCTCGAGTCCTTTCTTTTTCCCCCCATCATTGTTCGGTGTGTTACAGCAGAAGCTCTGTTTGACATGTTGAATATCGGCGATGACAGTACACCAAGTGCACAGTAATTTCACCAGAAAACCACACAAAATGCTGTGAGCATTGAGAAGTTAAAGAACTTACTCACAATCTTCTGCATTACACCAACTGACCTACTTTGTTAAGAAAAAAAAAACGTGTCTTGCCTGAAGGAGGAAACTGATTCAACTTTATAAATTGACTTTTTGTGTTTTGTGTGTTTTCGGTGTGTTATGAAGACGAGAGATTTAACATATCAATATATAATCGAGAGTATGCATTACTATGTTGCAAATGTTATATGACGTCATTAATAGTTTTTAAAGCCATCAAAACATTGTAGAGATAAGAACAATAAAACAAAATGTGTATAATAATAGAATACTTAACAATCCTTATATTTCATCAGGTGCTGAAACCATCACTTACTGCTCATATTTCAGAGTGTAAACGTCTACTACTAATTATTGTTCACTTTTTTACACGCACATACAGTATGTGTGTGTGTGAAAACATTTAGATAGATAGATAGATAGGGAAATTACACTGTAGTCTTTCATAATGGAAAATAAAACAAGGATAAACTGTATATGAGATATATTTTATTAGTTTAATGAGCAGCGACATTAATGCAGCATGAGTGAATCAAGTTCTTGTTATTTGACTGGACTGACTTTAACCTTCGTCGTCATATACTATGTAAAGCAGGAAACGTTTTTCTCTCATCAATCTGCCTGTTTAGATCCGATCCAACCCACTAAACCCACCCCAGGTATTCTCAACCCAGCAGGGAGAAGCATCTCTGAAATAATTAAGGCTCTGATTCAGCACTGCCAAATAAATAGCTTGTTGAGCTCCAAAACAAAGAGCGGCATCAACTTTATCTCAAGACACTCGGGGGTTGTTTTAGGGCACAGCGATGAGGCTCTGCATAATACCCGGCTGTAAAAAGATTTAGTGGAGAAACGTGTAATTTACAGCAGCCCCCTACAGTGCCCAGCAACATCCGAATAAGATAATTACTGCAAAACCTTGGCAAACTTCTTCACAAAAATAAGTGACCCACTTAGATAAAAATAAATAAATAAATAAAAAGATGGGAGGGCACAGCGATAAAGGAGCCTCGATCAATGCTCAGTGAAATTTTGTCTCATTAGACACAGTCTGATTGCCACCTCTGGGTCAGATTTGCCACGTGACAAAAACCTGCTCCATCCTGAGGACAAGAGGGCGATTCCTTTTTTATTTTGACTCCGTCTTGCAATTTATTATTACATTCCTGTTTGAATAAAATACTCCTTATATAAAAGCATGAGCATCACACACCGCACTGCTGTTTGAGTTTTTAATACGGTTCCAAATGTGTGTCAGGATTCATGAAACAAGAGTCTGTTTGTGCTAAATTGGTTGCTGTTTTGCACGGTTAACAAAAGCTTTTGCACTGGGAGCTTCTCCACGCTTTTTTTCGTACATGAATGGCAAAAATTTCCCCCGTCTCAGAGCAAAAATTTTTCGCCAGCTTCAGCTCTCGTTGTCAGCGAAGACTGGAGCCGGCCTGGTTGTCAGAGGAATGATGCAACTATGCTGTAACATCTGCTGCTAGCGCGTACGGCAAGACCCTCTCAGTTCCTCTTTAAAAAAAAAAGCCACTTTTTTGTGTTATGAAGTTTGCAGGAGGTTTTTGCCTCCTTCTGTGTCCGTAGAGGACTAAGCTCTTAGCTCCTTTTATTCATGTCAGCAATTTACTGCTCATTTTGAACTAGAACTGTTGTCCCTTTATTGCTGAGCTCCTTGCATGGATAGTTGCCTTTTGTGGTTTAATATTTGGGTTAGGCGTTTTGTAAAGCAGGCTGTTACAGCTGAAATGTTGCTTATGGATGACGTGAGTCCTATTAACCTGATCAAAACAGGCTTGGAGAAGAACAACATCTGAACCTGAACTAACAAACATAGACGGATGTTTAGTTCGAGTCTGGATTTATTCTAAACGTAACATCGCTCAGGGTAGAAAGATGGCTGGCCTAGATGTGAGGTGGGAATGAATATGTAGTATAAATGCGGCGTTATTTTACTACGTTGAAATGATTGAAAAGCTTCAGATTGATGTATCTGAGCTTATTATAGTAACCCACCTCTTATCATTTCTAACAGCTTGTGTGCTTATAATTTTAAGACTAATAACAAAAGATTAAAACTGTTATCGTTTTTGTATTTACACTTCACTTGATACGGTGAAGCGTTCTAAAAAGTGATGTTTATTTAACATTTATGGAAAGTGGAGCACATTAGCAGAGAGCGTGTTTCAGCTACAGGACAGTCTTCAGAGGAATCTGCGTGACCACGAGGAGGATCAGAGGATCAGAACATCTGCCTGACTGAGTCACTTCACGCGAAATGGAAAGACAATGTTTGTTTGTCAATGCGGAAATGTTGAATTAAATAAAATGTGTAATTGTTAGCTGGTAAATTGAAGTGTGGTATAAGATAAATAAAAACACTTTAGCGCTGTTGTTGGAATCCAATCAGTTTCAGAGTCTCATCACGTCACATCACATCACACCTTTGTGGATTATTCTCCTATAGCAACACACCCTGTTGAGTTTTATTCCTCACTAATTAATATGTACTTAACGTTTCATTTATAAAAATGACCGCAGTACGTTAATCTACACGATCGGAAGCCATTTCCATCAGTTCGTATCTGAGCCGTTTGACCGTTTGTGTTGTTTTTATGAAGTCGGTCCCTTCTAAATGAAATTGTGTTCAAATTTCTAAAAACCATGTGCTGACATGAAACATTCTCTGCACCCTGATCGATAAAATCTATTTCCCCGATAGTGAAAGTGCACTTTGTACACTCATAGAAGGGCAGATTGCTTTCAGTGATGAAAGGAAGCTGCGAGTGTCAGTATTGTTATCAGTCAGGTTCGAGCCTGTTTTTGTCACAGTGGCATGACTTGATGCATGTCTACTGAAGGTGGGGGGGCTATTTCTGTGGTTCCTACTTCTCTATTCATCACATCATGGTTTTTCTTTCTTTTCGTGGCAGTTTAATACACAGCATCTACTTGAATGCAATCCCCACCTGTGGAGATTTAGTAGATCTGTGGCTTAGTATCAAGTAAATGTCACCGTATCGCCGTTTCTATTTTGTCATAAATTATATATTTAAAAAAAAACACAGCAAAGAGACCATTTATTTATTTTAGACATGAAAATACGCATAGTATTCATAGCGTGTGTCTAGAGAGCATCGACTCTGGAAAGAGCAGTAGGAGTGTCAGCATGAGTCATGGTCAGACGACTGAAGAGACACAATCTCACCCATGCACTTCTCACCTCTGCACAGTGTTCTTTAACTGCTCAGGGTCAAAGTTTCTATTGACACTGATGTTATTCTGATTTTTTTTTTTCATATTGACCGTTTTCTTTTTATCTAATGCCCAAACTCCTTATTTGTGTAAGGTATTTATCTGTACGTGTGCGTATCTATCACCAATATGTTACTATCATTATCCAATATGTAGCTAATATTGCTGTGACTTTTTTTTTTTCACAGCACTATTGTTTGCAATCAGATTTCAACGTTCACAGTGTGCAGTGTTTTAATTTCATCCCTTACAGAAAAACCCTTGTCAGACAGCAGATTGTGGTGGGGGGGTGCTAGCAGTTGGAGAGTCGGCGAGACCACACTGGTATTCTTCAAATCAGACAAAGCTTTGACAAGGAGGTAAAACTGCTGTGTTCCAGCCACCTACAGTGTTGCAGTCATGACACTCCGTTTCTGTGGTGAGATCGCGAGGCTCTCTGCGGTTTGGCTCTGTATTTCCCTCCATCTCAGTGTATCAATTCAGCCATTTCGTTTTTCGTTTTTTTTTTCCCCCCTCACAGACAAGCAATCGCTTGAATGAAACACAACTTGAGATTTCATTAATCAACCTCTGTAAAGGTTAGTGCAGGATGCTCCAGTTTGAAGTGGGATTAGATCGGGACCGTGGTGTGGGCCATGCATCGTCAGGGTGCATGTGCACACATCAGCACAGGATGTCACAGGTTCGAGGTGCACTGCTGGGGAGTGTTGTGCCACTTCCTCTCCTAGGTACGAGCATTGTGACATTATAGAGGAGTGGGAACATTGATGCTGAACCCTGAGAGTGGGTGGTGTGTATGTGTGCATGTGTGAGGAGGGGGGTGTGAGCGCACACAGCTGTCCTGCTGACGTTACAAGCATCACACGACTTCCTCAAGCAAACAGCTACTTCTGATATGTTTTCTGTTACATCAGCAGAGCTTTAGCTGTATACTTGTGGAACAGGTTGAATATTTGTGTGCGTGCTCAGAGCAACAAAACATGTTAATTAACATAAACTCTTTTAGAATTCTAAGACAAATGATTTCTTGACAGTTTTGAACAGTTCATTGTGAGAGCCACAAATAAACATATTCACAAGAAACTAATGCTGGAAAATAATACAAGAGCTAATCCTTAACATATCAGGAAATAATAACGCACATACACAGAATTGCATAAATATTCACACCCCCTTGAAATTTTACACATCGTTATAACCTACCAGTGAAATAAACTAATTGTTTAGCACCGTACTCTAATATTCCAAGGTATTTATATCGACACTATTTAAAATGACAATTTAATTGCTCACCTTATAAGCCTTTAAGCAAATACGTGAAGTCTGATGCCGACTTGGCTATGCCAGGAATGTAGGGCTTTGATCGCAACAGGGTGAATGTTTATTTAATCACAAAAACTTTTTCTTCTTCCAAATTATATTGATTCCCCCAATCCAGTATTATGGGATGTTTTGTGTCTATTCATGACATATAATCCGAATAAAATCACAGTTCCAGTTAGGCAACACTACAAAACGTGTGACTCTGCATATTATTATATGTTTTCCATTATTAGGATATCACTTAACCTGAAAGCCTAGGCTTTAGGCTAATATAAAGCAATATTTTTTCATGTATTTATTTATAGCTAAATGAAACCCTAAAATAAAATAACCTCCCTGCTCACTTTAATAGATCAGAACTAATTTAGCCCAGGTTTAGCCCAGTGTTTATCTACGTTCCAGTTTCACTGAGTCTGTGGCCACTGTAGCCTAGGATTCCTGTTCTTGGCTGACAAGAGAGGAACTTCTGCTGTTGTAGCTCATCAGCCTCAGTGTGTGACATGTTGTGTGTTCTAAGATGCTTTCTGCTCACCACAATTGTAAAGAGTGGTTATTTGAGTCACTATAGCCTTCCTCTCAGCTTTAACCTGTCAGGCCATTCTTCCCTAACTGCTCTCATCAACAAAGTGTTTCTGCCCACAGAACTTCTCCACACTGGGTGCTTTTTCTTTTGTTTTTCACAGTATTATGTTCAAACTCTAGAGACTGTCCTGTGAAATAAATGCCAGGAGCTCAGCAGTTTCTAAAATATTCAAATCAGCCATCTTGCACAAAAACGCAGTTAGGAGCTTAAAAACAACATTTATTAGCATATAGCACAGTCCATACTGTGTACTTAATGGATCAGCTTCCTGTAAGAGTTTTGCCACATCTATTTGCGTAGCATGTTTTGTGGAATTTGATTCTGTTGTCTCAATGCAACTTGTTAGCACAGTTGGCTTTAAAGCGTGAATTTTGTGTGAGAAGTAATTATGCTATATTTACCCCATCCTAAATTACCTGTATTCACCCTACAGTAGAGTAGTTACAGTACTGTCTCAGTATTAATTAACACAGTGAGCTTACAAGATTAATATTAAGATTGAGATATGCGTCTCACTCGGCATGTATACGCTTCATTACTTCCTGATGCGCTAAGGATTAGTGCTTGAATACGGAAGTCCTGTAACTGTTCTGTAACAGACCTCTTGTTTCAAGGTGGAATGAAACTGAGATTAAGAGGTTAGGCTGCCTAGCAGTTTTGCTGTTTTGTTTGCAGAGGATCTTATCATGCAGGATAACCTAATGTGCTGCAACTTATCTTCTTGTCCTCGAATGCATACTCATAAGGGCTGAGAGCCAGGGCCATCACTAATGAGCAGAAAGTGGCAGCAATTCAAAGGCCTCACAGCAGGAGGGATGGCACACAATAATATTTAATATTATCCAATAATATGCAAAACTCACATTGATATTTATGCAAAATTACTGTGGTTTTACTTACTGCTTTCGAATCTTTTGTGTTTCCAATACATCATAGAGTACCAAGCACCAGTGTCGGTCTCTTGAGCAAGGCTCATGAATCACATGGTCGAAACAGTATGTATGTGTTTTTAACTTAAACACAAACTACCCAACATTCTTTACAAATCACAGTGGAATTGAGAGAGAGTTTGTTTAACCCAATCTCACTTAATCTTCCTCCGCTGATGGTCTATCATACCTGCTAGAAAACTTTCTCAGGAATCAGCCAGACCTTTTGAGGGAAATGTATGGTGACAAGCTGTTTGCTCACCCCCAACAATTTTGTGGGAAATAAAGCATGGAGTAAGAGTAGGGAGATGGAATAAACACATCCAGCCCATTTTTCCTATCTTGGTCTTGGATCAGGTGGAATTTGGATAATCAGTAATCAATAATAATATAATCAAGAATTTCAGTAGAGCAAAACATTTGGCCGGCTATCATGTATGACTGACATAGAGACAGGGGGTGTGGAGAGGTGTGTTTGGAAATTACCCAAGAATGCAGTCAGAGGGCTGGGTGTTTTTGATTTTTGTCCTTTTTTTCCCCAGAAGCTCCCATCAAAACTGTGCCACCTGGTGGATAGCAGGAAACTGTGAGTATTACATGCTGAATTCTCAGCTCAAGACAGAGATTTTCCCAAATCAGGGAGGGTTTATGTAACATCACATGCTTAAATTGTACATCTCCTGCTACTTCATTATGAATTCAATATGATTCATATTGAACTTTTGTAGAGGTGGCTTTGGGTTCTCTGAAACTTTCCGTACTCCCCAACTTTGCTGTGTTATGGGTGAAGAGGAGAGGTTAGTGTGTGGGTGGCAGAAAAAAAGACTGTAAACAATTGAGTGGCTCCTTTTTATGCCATTTGCTTAATCCAGTCACATTTCTGTATATAGTACTCACTACCCACATATGTTAATAGTACTAGTGTGTGTGTGTGTGTGTGTGTGTGTGTGTTGTTGGTATTTATAAATAAATGTTCATAAAATGTGAACAGTAATCGGTTTCACCTCCTAAACTACTGAAGCAGGAGTTCAAACATTACTTAAGTTCTATCTGAATCCTGAGGTTCCTGTTGTTATATATTAAGAGGATATTAGCAATATTTAAATGCTGTCACAAGACATTCTAGCAAGTAGTTTATACAGCCCAAGGTAGGAACCAGGTCCAGTCTTCTTTGTTCTCAATACAGACAATGGACGATTTTTTTTGTTATTAATCTCTCTACTTTTTTGTTAGATGGATACCACCAGCTTTCTCATGATGAGAACTGGACCCCCTGTTACACACAATGGGAGTAGTTTTCCGGCTGGTGTTGTAAACTTAAAGCCATGAATTTATGGATATCAGAGAACACCAGTATTTACACTGTAGGAAAGGAGTTCTTTGGATGCCTGCAGGTCCAGTATCTGCAGAGGTGTTTGCATGTTTGTGAGTTTGTCTCTGAAATGTTGTGGATGAAGTGGGGATTCTTGGATAGAAGCAATGTCAAGTTCCCAGGTTAATTCCACCACAAAGCATTAATGTGATAGGATGTGACAGGTCTTCAAATTCAGGACGTAAGTGTGAGAATCATTCATTCATTCATTCATTCATTGTCCATACGTGTTTAATCCGGGAATACCTGGGTCACAGGGATCAGCTGGGGCCTATCCCAGCTATCTAAGGGCGAGGGCAGGGTACACCCTGGACAGGTTGCCAGTCTATCGCAGGGCCACATTCACACTCACACTCACACCTATGGGCAATTTAGAGATGCCAATCAACCTACATGCATGGGTGAAGTCCACACCAGTCAGTGATACCACTCCTCCAGGTCAGCTTGACAAGATAAGACAA
>JAOTRN010000017.1:17125293-17136917 GCA_028566695.1 Bagroides melapterus
AAACCCTTTTACAACATTACTCTGTTCAATGCACAATGTGTATGCAAAATATGTACATGTGAGGATACATGGGATAGAAGTGGTGTGTAGATATGTTTTTATGAATAAATTGTGTTGCAGATGAGAAAGATTAGCTTAGATGAGCAGTTATTTATTGTGTGTGTGTGTGTGTGTTCTGTGTGTCCCTGTTGCTGACTACAAGACTGTCTTTACTGCTGTTTCCTCTGCTGATGGACACGGTTTAAAGTGTCTGGGTGTAATGCTGAAGGGGTTCGAATGAGAGGCATTTTATTGTCAGCAGACAGATATAAACCAGATAGAGTAGCTTGTGAAAGCATTAGGGAATCTTTTTACCTCAGCTCTGAATGTCATTGATTCCGGACATCAGTTTCTTTGATTCTTTGGATGAATCTGCTGCTACACAAATGCTGCTTATTTTATGTATGATATGTATTATGTATGAGACACTCTTTTAATTGGTAGATAGCTTGATCCTGTGCATTTGATAGCTAATGTTAGCTATGATTGTCTTCATCGAGTTAAATTAGATCAATTTCTGTACTTTAAATGTTTACATTAGCCGCCTCTTTGCATTAAGTTTACTGTAGCTCACTTTATCTGAAATATGATGCTAGTCTGCTAGTTTATTCCTTATAATAAAATCTGAAAACAGACCAAATGTATTACGTTAAGGATTTTCTCTCAATCATTCACTTTCCTTGTCATTTGTCAGTTCAGAATTTTTAGCAGATTTGATTGTTCTGATGTTGCAGCACAAACTTCTGGGTCATTCTCACGTTTCAGCAAACAAATACCCCAAACGCTAGGCTCTAAAGCCAAACTAGCCACTCAACTAGGCTAGGGATATTTATATGCCAGATGTTATAGTAACTCGGTGGTCTGAGTACTTAACCCCAGACATCATGGGGTTAAGTTTGCTCTGTTTAGTTAAATGGAAGCAGTGGGGATAAGAGGATCTGAGCTTTTTGGAGATTTTGGATGGAGGCTACGTGTGTGTCATCTCACTATGGAGAGAGAGAGAGAGAGAGAGAGAGAGAGAGATCAGCCTCTGGCGCTTGAAGTGATTTAGCTTGTGATGTGTCTCTGTCGAGCCATTAAACTGAGTTGTAATACTATCCAGCACAGATAAAGTGTGTGCCGCAGGAGCGAGTACTGGTTTGATCTTTTTTTTTTTTCCAGGAGCTTTTGTGTGTAAACACATTGCCCACAGGCACGAAGCCCAGCCGATGATGTTGCGATTGAACACTGAGCCAACGCTTATTCTACAGTGTTTGGCCCACATAGGATTTAGTGGATATTTTTTGTATTATATTCATCTAGTCTGTGGATTTTAATAATCCATTGTTCCTTTTTTTGGTGTTTTATTTTAACATCACAGCTTTTAGATTCAGTGTAAAATAAAAGTTAATGTGACCAGGGCAGTTATCAAAGTGCTTTTTCGAAACATCGGGTCTCGATAATTCGGCACGCTCCTCAAACTTCTTTTTGATGTAGCGAGTCCTATTCGTGACGAGCAAGGCCGAGGGATGGCTGTCTTCCATTAAAGACAGGCATAGGGAGCGATAAACCGGAAAAGGCCACTCCGCAGCTCTACGATATCTGTTTCCCATCCCAAATTGCTTGCATACTGAGAATTCCAGCATTAATGGAGGGCTGAACAGGATCACACTATACAGGCGAAAGACTAGCATTCAGATGCGAGAGTTATGAGATTGCGCCGCTTTTGTATCTCCATGTAAAAAGGCTGCATGTGATTTGGAATCCTATTTACTCGAGGGCTGTCCTTCATGTTGATGGCTGTGGCTGATAGTCCATTCTGCAGAGTTTTATTTTGCAGTTTGATTTGTGGCACCTCAGAAGTTCCCGCGAGGGCCACTGATGTTGATGTGATAAATGTGCCACGTGCACCAGTTGCTCATTCAGATCAATGGAGGAGGCAGCGGAAGCTTGAGGTACTCACTCAGACAGGCAAGATGCAATTACCTGCCAATTTACACACACACACACGCGCGCATGGGCATAGCGACATGAAGTAAACATGCTGTATAGAACGCTTCAGACCTCAGCCATGCATCTGGATATCTCCCAAGGGTCTGTAACCAGATTCCTTTGACAAGATGTAAATTAGCTGCTGTTCCTAGCACACGTTTTGTCTCAAAACCCTCACACGAATAGTATAAAGTTAACGTTGCCCTACTTGATGTATTTTGAAACCTGTATTTCGGGGTCTTGATTTAAAAGTTTGCATGTGTAAAACCACTACAAGCCGATTTAACGTTATGTTGTTGTTAAATCATTGGGTCGTGTCTTTCACGTGAGCAAAATGGTGTGCGTCGTTTATTTAACGTTAATTAGCATGCAGGTTTCTTCACCGATTCAAGACACGTCGATTCATTTTAGATTTCATTTCACCTGCATTTCAGTTCACTATGTCTGAAAGTCAGTTAGGGAGCCAAGGACACCGAGCCAATAATGAGCAAGTTTATTCATAAATTCAGAAGCTGGGTTTACGGTGTATCATTTTCAACCCAGTTTCATGTCGGACACAAAAGCGCAGGTCGTTAAAGAAATTCCTCGGTTGTAAGGAGCGATTAGTGGTCTTAAAATAAATAATGTTCTCATCAGCAGCCAGTTTAGTGTCATAGAGATGAGAGACAGCAGATGAAAAAGTTCTCAGAATTGATCAGACAGCCATCAGTAGGAGAATGGCCAAGGATTATAGCGTAAACAAGACGTGGAAATATTCTTATTACTTCAAGAAGAGTTTCTATTTCTGAGACTCTTTATAGATTATGCAAAGAGGTTGGAATTACATGGCTTTCAGCCTAAAGATCAGCCAGAGGACTGTGGATGGTACCATGCAGAAACCATAAAGGTGGCTGGAGATGTTCTTTTTTAGATAGCCTCAGGTCTGCAACCGCTATCAACACTTTTATAATAAAGTTATTCGTTCATAATTCGTTCACTGATTCGTTCATAACTTTTAAGCTAGAATGAGCATTTGCTCAGAAGTCTCTGGTTACACAATAGCACTTTTTGACTATACAGTACACAGATATAGAAGTGAAATGATTTCTATTCGGACTGTCTCCCAGATGAAGCTGGGTTCTGTTTTTGATTTTTAATTTCAAATTTATATCCACAATTTCTATATTTCTCTAAAGCTGCTTTTATAACAATGTGCATTTGTTTTATACAAATAACATTGAATTGGATTTCTAAAATCACAGCTCTGTTGTCAGAGGAACGTCATTGTCTAATCTAACATGGAGAAAATGTTATTACTCTAATTCAGAGAAAACAGAATTCAGGGAATATTTCATGTGGAGTGTGACAGGTAATCATTCCAAGAGACTTTAGTGAAATAATCTGATTAGATATTCACTACAGGTTTCCATCTCCAGTATCAACAGCATTTAAACAGTATTTTTTCTTTCATATTCTCATCTTTGAGAATTGTTTTCTTCCACTAGACTTACTGCTTCAGTTCCATGTTTTTCTTCAGTCTCTTGAGATTGTCAGTTATTGAGAACAATTACCTCACTCACTCACAAACACACACACACACACGCACACACACACGCACACACACACACACCCAAACGCGCACACACACACACACACATACATACTCATTCACATACTCATTCACATACTCAGTTACTCGCCTCACTCACAAACACATACATACACATTCAATGACACACACACAGACACACACACACACACACACACACACACACACACACACTCACTCACTTAGTTAGTTAGTTACTCACTCACAAACACATATGTACACACTCATTCAAACACACTCACCCATTCTCACTAACTCTCACACATACACACACACGCTCATTTAGTTACTCACTTACTCACACACGCATACATACACACTCATTCAGTCACTCACAAACACACATTCACTGACTCGCACAAACACACGCTCACTCACAAGCACTCTCTCAGCCACAAAACACACACAAATCCCATTTACATATTTTTTTTAATTCCTCTATTTTCCATGTGACATCATTTGTACAGATAATCTTTGTAAATCACCTACAACGGCCACTAACTACATTTATACACTTACTCAGTCAGATTACTGCTTGTTATTGGGGGTCTGCATAAATCAGGGCTTGAATGGAATCACACAAAAAAATCCTGACTGACTTAAAGAGCAAAGCCTAACAAAGTCTCCCAGGGCCTCTTGCCACTAATGGCCCTCTAACCCTTTATCAAAACCCATTAGTGGTGGCATTTAACCCTCACTGCATGTGTTTCCTGCACCTGCAGCCAAAAGAATCACTCCCATTTATATCCTGTAAAAGAAGCAAGGTAAAAAGGCGAAGGTGATTTCATAGGTATGCATTTTTCATTGGCTATCAGCAGGGTACTTTTTTCAGCTGAGGGTTTTAATACAGTAGGTGTTCTCTGCACCATAAACTGGATTGAGGCTAAAATTTACGTGTGCTTGAGTGCAGGGCATGAGTTTTCCTTAAAAAAAAAAAAAGACACGGATAGATGATTCAAACTGGAAGCATGAAGAGAGACTGGTCAAGTCCATTGTAGACTGCACATTTATTACAGCTAGCACGATAAGGAACGTTGTGTTTTACACTGGAAACATTTGGACCGATGTGGAGGCTTCAGCATCAGAAGCTTATTTAGATGTTCCATTTATTCTGGTTCAGGTTAGGAATATTTTTTCTTCTGTGTGTAAACAGGCTAGGTCGCTCCGTATCTGTTTCAGCTTGTCCTCTGACAGGAATAATTAAGGTACAGTAATGAATCAGTAACGAACAGTAACGCTTTAGTAATTAACCTTTTTTCCTCTTGCCATCTTGGTAAGATTCAGGTCAGCTTCGCCTGCTCAGCATTTTTATCCAGCTTGTTAACTTCTAACTTGTGTCATATATATTCTAGGGTCATAATATTTTCCACTCTCTTATTTTAGCTCTTGCATTAATATTTCAGATGTCTGAGTGTTGAAGAAAACCTCATTTCATTATACATTTATTTGTAAACTAACGTTCTATTAGCTTGAACTGACCTGTGATCACATTGCATTGTGGGTGATACAATTACGGTATTTGGCAGACCTGAGGTACAAAAGTGCTTTGAAGTCTCTATTAGGGCTGAAACGATAAGTCGAAATTGTCGACAGATCTTTTGTTGTGTAGTCGTTTTACCTCATGTGACCTAATGTAAGCGCCTGCAATATCGCGATTTGACCGCTATGGCACTGTAGCGCTAGAGAGTAACGCAGCCCGCCCGAATGTTATGGTAGTAGAAGAAAACACAGCGTGAATTATGACGGAGTGTAAACGAATCTAAACTAGCGACATGTGGGAAAGTTTCACAAAACAAAACCAAGAATGCTGTCGTGTGCAATACATGCAAGGCAATATTTCTATATTTCAGCTGTATTTGTCTGTAATGCAGCTGATTATTTTTTTCTACTGAAAGGGAACACAATATTAAACAATGCCTAGAGAATATTTGTGTGATTTGATTTGGAGAGAATACTTAAAGAGTGACCTCTTTAGTTTGTTCAGAGTTTATTAAAAACCGCTTTTTCAAAAGCTGAACTGATTGCCTTTTTTATTTATTAGGTAGAATATGTATAATTCAATGCTTTAACTAGTTCAAAACCTACTGAATAGTCAGTTAACTAATCAGTGATAATCAATTGATCTAACGATTATTAGAGCGATTAATCGATTATCGAAATAATCGTTTGTCGCAGCACTAGTTTCTTTCGAGCAAATATATCGATACCGGTTTGCTATCGATATAAACTCGGTTAGCACACACCTTTTTTTTGACAGTAAAATCAAAAAATATAAGGGCTAGTTTAAGGATTTCAGGAAGCGGGAGGTTTTCACCCATCGTTTGAAGACAGCCGGTGACTCGACTGTTCTGACATTGATGGGAATTTTGTTCCACTACCAGAACAGAGAAGTCTTGTCACATACCTTACTTGTACACTTGTACCTACCTTGTAATACAGATCCATCTCATCCATCTCTCATCCAGTGTGTTCATTTATCCAGTCACCTTCTAACTGCTACTGGACTAGATGGAATAGCAGTGCATCAAAGGACACTATACCGACACTTAGTATTCAATCTGCCATTCAGTCCTAGCATGTTTTTGGAAGTCGAAATCCACATGGAACATGCAAAACCCAAGACAGACTCAATCTCAAATTCAGGGTGAAACTGTGGACCTTGGAGCTGAAGCAGGAACACTGTATGAAGTGTGAAGTTGTCAAAGTATTTGAACAGCTTCTATGCAGAATCTGGGTCTGTTAAAAAGACTGACATTTGAGTAAGGTCACTTTGCCATGGTCGCTAAGGCTACCTGCGTGGCAGAGCGATAGAGTCACCTTGGGTCAGGAAAAGGAAAGAAGCCATATTTCGTTTCACAATAAGGAGCTTTTCCCATATGTAAAAGAAGCAGTACTTTTCAGTAGCTAAATTGCATTCCTTTGACAGATTATCCTCTTTAGAAATGTGTTAATGACCTAATGTACTTGAATTGCCTTATTGTTTAAATATGATTTGAGATCCCCTTCTCCCTCAGCAAATGACTTAGATAATGTGAGAATTTGTCTTCCCGCCTTTGTCTATGCACTTGAAAAAGGTTTAACCTCAATTATCTTAATGGAATTGGAATTGAAATCAAATTGCTGCCATTTGTGCTTAAAATAGGAGAGTAAAAGAGTTAAAGGCTGAAATTTTGGAGGACAAAACTGCTAGTGAACAGCAGAATCTTTCACGATGAGAGCTGACTTCCTGATATGAATGTTTTTTTTTATATTGGAAGTGTCTGGCAGAAGGTTATTGTAGTAATAATAATAATAATAATAATAATAATAATATAATGATTAGATGAGAGAAGTTTCTCAAGCGGAAGTGAGTACAGTGAATTTGTCTTTGGCTGTGGATTTCTCTTTTGGCTGCGAGCCATGAAGAATTTATTGGAGTTTATTGGAGTCGCCTTAATTTATTAGGTGAGTCATTCCACCAGTCTGGAAACTTGGCCCACGTCTGGATTAGATCCGCTGAGCTTGTGTTTCAGCACCGAGGATGTATTCCTTTTAATTAGGCAGCTATGAAAATAATGTTTTAGAGGAAACACTGGCATGGATTTGGATTCCTTTGTCCTGGCAGGAATTTCTTGATTCAACCTCATGGTTTACTTGGAATTGTGATTTTTTTTTCCCCTAGTGCGCCAGAATTGCTATCTGAATTGTCCATACATTCATTCATACAGTGTATATAACAGATATCACCAGGTAACAGTGTGCTTGTGTTGTTATGTTCTATTCTTGTCCTTTTTAATTAAACCCATTTTGCACGTTGTATAAACAGTGTTGTTCTGTATAATTCAACTTATTAACTTAATTACAACATAACATTCTGTCTTTTGGCTGTAATAGATATTTTTGGTACATAGTGGGAGTTGCGTTTATGCCTTTATTTAATGAAATAATGGACTCCAATCGCTCAAAAAGAAGTCGTTCCTGTGTACTTGATATGAAGAAATCGCATCAGTAACTTATTTATCCTGGTCAGGGTTGAGATAAGATCCAGAGCTCATCCCAGGAACGTTGGGCTTGAGATGGGAACGCATCCTGGCTGGAGCAATCATGTAAATTACATTACATTTATGGCATTTATTTAGAAAGCCTTATCCAGAGTAGCTTCCATATATCTCATTTACACAACTGAGTACTTGAGGGTTAAGGGTTAAGGACCTCGCTTACAGGCCCAACAGTGGCAGCTTAGCAGTGCTGGGATTTAAAATAACGACCGTTCAGGATATTGTCCAACATCTTGGACTGCTGACATGGGGAATTTTTGAGACAGCCTCTTACCTTCCTTTTAAAATTTCTACAGTCCAAGAAGATTCATATGGACACAGTTTGATCGTGAACCCCTGCACAGGAAGTTTAGGACTCTTTGAGGCAGCAGTTTTCATCTTGGGTGTTGGTGTATCATACGCTGCCTAAATGCAATCTTGATGTAACATTTTCACTTTTCACACTCTCCAGTGTTTCTAATAATTTATATTTACACACTCTGCTGTCACCCAGAGGAGGACGGGTTCCCTTTTAAGTCTGGTTTCTTCCTTATCACATCTAAGAGAGATTTTCCTTGCCACTGTCACCGCAGTCTTGCTCGTTAGGAATAAATAGGGATAGATTCAATTAAATGTACATAAATAGTGCTGTGAAGCTGCATTGAGACGACGTGCATTGTTAAAGATGCTATGTTGAGAAACGAATTAAATCGAATTGAACTTTCCTCCGCTTTCGTCTTATTGTATGTACTAGATCATATCACGCTATCCATTTCTGTCTCTTTATACTAATGCCATTGTGTCGAGCGGCTCTGCCTTTACATGCTGCCGATTTTAGCAGTTAAATCTTCTATTATGGGGCATGTTGTAGCTTTCCCAGTACTGACTGGTTTACGACTGCTGCTGTGGTCCAGCACTGAGCTGATATTATTTGGGGCGTTGGACTGCGAGCGCCATTGCTGGAGTACCTGTATGTGTATCAGGTGAAGCTGGGAGTTTGAAGCACTTCAGGTCATTTCTGATTCGAGAACATTTCTCCGACTAAAATATTCAGTGCTGTATGAAGAGCTGAAGGACAATTAACACAAATCCTGTGTGAAATAAAATAAGTTCTAATCTGGAACTGAAGCACCTACACGGCGAAGCAGTTCAGTACTGAAGCGTCACCGCAACACACTGTTCAGTTTAATTCAATTCCATTTTTTGCAGGATCATCGAAACAGAATAGAAATTGTAAAGTTCAAAATGAAGTTCTTATTCATTTCTAACCCTAATGAGCAAGCCTGAGGCGAAAGTGGCGAGGAAAAACTCCCTGAGATGATACGAGGAAGAAACCTTAGCTCAGAAGGGAACCTCATCCTCATTATGTTCGAGTGAAGCTCCTTGAGGAACTAACAGATCCGAGTCATTTCTGAGTTCATTACAGACTTCACGCTAATTCCTTCCCGCCGAAGTCTTCGTACGTTCGCTGATGAACACCCATGGTGTCAGTACAGTCCTCAGAATGGCTCAATACCTAAACACTACACGGTCAGCGATGGTGCTTTGTGTATTGCAGTGTATATAAAGCACAGAAAACGTGGGTTTAATTGTTCTGTAGACAAACCGCGTTCAGTAAAGCGCTGCAATGTCGACGCACGCCATACGCCGGTAGAACAATCGTAATTACGCATTTGAACGAGCAGCTTATCAGCGTGCTCAACATCAGTCTGGCACTTCCCGGTTTTTCCAGAGGACGTGGACGTGACACTCCACATTTGGATATCAGGTTGCACGCAAAGATTTCCGTTGTCTAATTGCCCGCAATCAGAGCTTTGAAATGACAGCTGCTGCAGATAGAAAAGTAAAGTTAGCAAAAAAAATAAAAAAAATGACAGGGGGAGGGCGCAGAAACCGTAACAGTCAAACGAAACGTGTGATCGCGTGCAGCAGTGCCGCTCCCACTCCTTTTTATCCCCCCCCCCCGTGGTTTCTTGATAACGTGGGAAACCTGACAGTGTCGATTTATCTGAGAACAAAGGAGTCGCTCTGTGAGCTGGGAATGCGTGTGTGGGCCCGTAGAGAGCAAACACCGCACGCCCCGTCCCACTCTTACCTGTGCATCCAAACAGGATACACACTTCTCCTGAAATAAACCAGGAGAACAGCTCCCTTAGCAAGTTGTGTGGATGTGTGAGTGTGTGTTTTCCCCCCTCTTGTTATTGCTGTCATTATTAGTTTTATTATTAGAGTTTTATATCCCACAATCCTCTACTGGGGTTTGAGTCAGAGACTGAGGTTCGACGCATCTTTACAGAGTTATTGTGTGGGATCAAAAAAGTATATAAAGGACAGAAGCTGGGTGTGTTCCTGGAGTTTGTCGTAGATGTCTTGTCCTGGTGTTAAGATGTTAAATCCTTCACTACTTCCCTTTCTCTTTTTTCTTTCCCTCCGCAGATAGTTGCCCGTGACTCATCGCTGTCCATCAAAGAAAAGTCCTGTAAGTCTCACCAGCCGTCTCTTCTTTGACCTCTTTTCTTTCCTCTATTCCGCATTTCTGCCTTTTCCTTTCCGCTTTTTATCCACCTTTTAATCCTCATCTCCTCTCCTCTTTGTCCTCCTCTACTTTCTACTCCGATCTTATTCTTCTTTCCCATCTCTCCTCTCCTCTCCTTTCACTCATTCTACTCAAGTCTCTCGTCTTTCCCTAATGAGCTTTTCCAGTATTTTTTCTTTTCATCAGATGATTGAGTTTTGTCTTCAGCGGAGGCCACTTTCTGTGGATCACTCCCGCTACATTAAGTGGACTTCTAATTTCTAGAGCGGAGATAGAAAGAAAATGACAGAGACGGGGGAAAAAAAGAGCGAGGCGTACAGAAGGAGACGCTAAGAATCAGAGAGACGACTTCTACGCTTCACTCGATACGACGGCGATGTCCAGACTTTTATTATAGAGTTCTTGGTGGAAGAAAATATCGATCAGCACCTGATAGACAAACAGCGAAACAAATGACACGCCTAATCAATCGCCGCTGTTCCATTGGTTTTTTTTAATTTTTTTATTTAACTTCCCAGTATGAGTGAGTAACTGAGCACATTAGATCCTGCATATGCACATGCTCTTCTCTCTGAAGATGAAAACATTAGGCATTGTGTCTTAAATCTCCTGAATTCACTCACTCTCTTTCACTTCTTTAGTCTCGCTGTGTCTTGGCAGATAAATCAAACTTAATGAAGGTGAAAGCTAAAGTGAGCCACATCGTTTTTTACTCTCTTTTTTTTCCCCTCTTCAAGCTATAAGCGGAATTTTAAATTGTATTTAAGTTTTAAGATGACGTCCGTGTTGGTTCAGGTTGTTCCTCGGATCCAAACGACTTGTAGCATTTTATTTGGAAACTCTGCCATATGCGTGTGATCTCTCGTGATTAGCACTTCTGATGTGGGAAAGAGAGACGATGCCGTATGTTAGCTTACAGCTTTAATATGACCTCTGACCCCTGGTGCTCTCCGTTAACTTTAATATTAATAAAGCAGAACTACAAATAAAACCATTAGCAAAGTTTATCAGAAAGTTTAGAACCTTTCACCCTGACCCATTACACATACACACACACACACACACACACACACACACATACATATACTGTATCCCCATACACACATACACATGTACCCCCCCCCCCCATGCGCACACATACATGCTGTACACACACATAAACCCACCAACCTGCAGACACACGCACACACACACACACACACACACACACTTACATACAGACACTTGGGGATATTTTGGTGTATGAGGGTATTTTGGTGTATCCTGTGTTGTTACACTCACACACACACACACACACACGCACACACATATATATACACCCCACACATACACACACATACATACACGCATTATTTTGGTGTATGAGGGTATTTTGGTGTATCCTGTGTTGTTACACTCACACACACACACACACACGCACACACATATATATACACCCCACACATACACACACATACATACACGCATTGTTTTG
>JAOTRN010000017.1:17234090-17244098 GCA_028566695.1 Bagroides melapterus
CTTTTTTCCTCTGTCTGTGTTTGATGTGAACATTCCCTGAAGCTCTTCTGCATGAATGTACAGCAGGTGAGCAGGTGAGCAGGTGTACAGGTGTTCCTACTGTATTAAAGTGACTGCTGAGTGTAGTATTCGGAGCTCAGGCTGTATAGAATGTGTGATTTTAATTGATTTCTGTGTAGGTTACACTTTACTTGTGCACGTATTTGATGAAAAGAAACCAGCACAATGCAGCGTGATGCAATGCCTCGTGTCTTACACAGCTGGTGTGGACTGAAGCACTTCTAAAATTCCACAAGAAAGCAGTCAAAAAAGGCATCAGAAACTAAACGAGTCTGCTGTGAATTGGCCCGAACGGAGCCCGAGGACAGCGTAAGAACATGGCCTCAGACTGACAGTGAGAAAAACAAAGCAACATACGCTGTTGAAGCACATGAAATAAACATTTATTTAAACGTTAGACTCGATTAATTTGCATTACAAGACTTTTACAATCAACAGTCAAGTATTTACTACTGAACCCCCGACTTCAGTTCCATTCATTTGGATGTGCTTTTATTTTACAGGAAATTAAAATTTCAGAATAAAGGTTCAAACGAAAATGTATATTTATCCCTAACGAGTAATCCAGAGGCAGCGTTAGCAAGGAAAACTCCCTGAGAAGAGGATGGCTTTCCTCTCGAGTCTGGTTCCTCAGGGATTTCTTTCTCACTGTTGCATCTGAGAATATATTTTCAGTTCTATCCCAGCTCATTTGGGATATATTTGACAATCTACATCCACAAGGCTACTGATTTGTGACAACATTTCTGGCTCAATACACAATACAAATAAATAAACGACTTGTATAAAAACATGCATTGATCATTAGTATATTAGTGTCTTGTTCGCTGCAGAGCTTCTGAATTACTTGCTGATTTGCTGAAACAGGATGCACATATGCCAGAGCTCAAGAACCTGCACCTATTATTTTTCCACTTCAGACAGTTTTTATTTAAAAAAAAAAAAAAAAAAGAAAAAAATTGAAACTTTCAGCAGTTCAATATGGATTCAAGTTTTCTCTAGTTACCACGTTTATTTTAGTGTCTGCCTTCAGACACTTTCCCGACTTTACGTCTGCCTTCAGATTTTTAGACCTGATGAGGTTTGGGTTTGTGAGAGCACTCATTCTGATTTGATCGTCTATCGGAGCTTTCGCGTTCCTCTTCCACCTTTGATGTCTCACATCCCCAGTCGCACGTTCGTCTGAAATAGACAGCTGATGCTTTCTTCGGTTTCCGTGAAACTATCAGAGATCATAGATATGTGGAATGAGATAATAAAAAAAAATAAAAAATAGAATAAAGAGAGAGAAGACATGAAAGCGTTCTAGACTGAACTTTACTTTAGACGTTGAAAAGAAAACAACTCCCACTCCAATCATCTTTATGAAAGTCCTTGGGAAAAGAATGGCTTTGATGGACAGTGTCATGATTGCAGCCATATGTGTTTGTCACAATTACAGCCACTGCTCTGCTTATCCGATTCAAAGGAGGCCCTTTATTGGAGAGAGAAAATGACGACAGATTCAGAGCTAACCACCATTCTTCGGATGAGCACATCAAAGTGTCCTTAATGCCAAACCTTCAATTTCATCCCCACTCTGTGTTTTACCTCGTAGACGGGCCTGGGCTTTTCAAGTTTCGCTTCATTTGCTCTTATTTTTCGAGCACTCAGGCAAATCAGGTTTAGAGTGGAGAACAGGGACCTGTGATATGAATGTAAAGGAGTCGAGTGTGAATTGTGCGGGTTATTAAGTTTATCTCAATTTAGACAATTCTCGTCTGGAAATGAAGGTCCGACGCACCTGAACGTGTCACGGCTGAGAAAGCATGACTTTTTTTTTTTAATGTGTCACATATAAGTTAGTAATCATTAGCAGATTAGTTGATGTGTTATAGACTCACACTTGTTTTGTTGTTTGCGGTTAGAGCTAGAAAATGTCACAGTGTCACACTATGCAGCAATGTGCTGATGTGAGGTTACTGATGGTCTGTTTGGACCTGTCTCTACCTGGGACACATTTCCGACTGTGGAGAATACACAGAATAGACCTTCTAAAAACTGCTTGTCTTATTCTCATATTTGATTTGAACCTCAGAATTCCTCTACATTACAGCACAGTGAAATTCTTTCTTTCTGGGGTCAGAGCACATGGGCAGCTGCTGTATGATACAGCACCTCTGGAGCAGTGAGGGTTAAGAGCCTTGCTCAAGGGCCCAACAGTGACAGCTTGGCAGCTCTCAGGCTTAACCCTTGATTAACATCCCAGAGCCTTAACCACTTGAGCCACCACTGTTCTATAAACAGAGAGTTTTAAGGGCCTTGTTCAGCGACCCCACAGTGGCAGCTTGGAAGTGTTGGGGTTCGAACCCCGATCTCCAGATCAACAGATCAGAGGCTGTTGTATTGTTCTGCACAATAACCATGGGGGACCTTCACAACATACTCATACTGAACACCTTTAAACACTTTTAAACACACTAATTGTTTAGAACTACATTCTCTGGTGTCACTCAGTAGTCAGTGAGTTCCACTTTGGATCTGTTTCCTACTTGTAGCATTTCAAGGAGCCACATCTGGATTCAGGTAAAGCTGATTTTGTAATGATAAATCTATGGTTTAAAAATCTGTAAATGCTGTTGGAAAAAAAACTCCATACAGTCCTCTCAGAAAGTAGACACCCGCAACACACAAAAAAAAACTTCATCAGGAGGGAAATGTGGAAGGTTTTAGACCGGTCAAGACAATCACCAGACCATAACCCAGTTTACCCCCCCCCAACCCCAATCTGATGTTGACTTGATGCAGTTATTATGAGTACGGCAGGTGTTCTTAAGTCTTAAGCGGTTCTTACTCCAGTACATTTTAAATCCTTTGTTCCAATACTTTTGGTCTGAGTGGTTTAACTCGTCTAGATAGAAATATCAGGAAACGGACAGCTGGAATGTTTTTGATCGCAAACCCAGATGTCCTCATTGTGTAGCCTAAACATCAGAATTCTGTTATTTCTCCGGTCCGTTATTTTGGGTGGGAACTATACATGACTTAGGAAAAAGAAAAGGAATAAGAAAGAAATGAAGTCAAAGCAAAGGATTTCTCTGCAGCCGTGAAATGCTCTTTATCTGCAAATGTGCAAGAGTTCAAAACAGCTGGAGGTCCGTTTTAAGGCAGACATCTTAAATCATATTTAATGTACCTTATCTCAGCCTATTTTTAAATGCTGATACGAAGCAGAGCTGAAGATTGAAGAGAAGAGGGGTTTAATGGGTGTAGCAGGAGATAGACCCATTACTTTATGCCTGGTTGGGCTTTAGTGCACGACTGCAGCAGACCCACTCAGACAGTTATTGTGTCTCACTTCCTGTTAGTCATCGGCACAGCAGCAAAGCATAATGAGGGATTGCAAATGCAACCAAAAAATCCAATCACTCTCAGTGTGACCATACCTGACCCAGTGAAGTTAGGAGGGGAAGTTCACCGGCTTTAACTAGTTGTAGAGTTGCATATAAAGGAGAGAGTAAAAGCTGTGGAGCGGAGGGGCTACCCCTCCATGCTGAAAAAGTACGACTTCTGATTCCCCTAAGGTTTGAAATGCAAAAAGAACAGATTTAACCAGGCCCTGAAGACCTGCATGGGCTTTCCTAATCTGCTCTAATGTGTCAAAAAGCCGTTTTTAAAAAGCCTCAGAAAAATTTCACACTCAACTTGTTTGCAAAAAATCAGTTTTGGGGAGGATAAAAAAATCTGAAGGTGTATGTTAAGTCTCACTTTCTTATAAATGCTGATGTTCTTGCTCTTGAGTTTTTTTTTTTTCTTTTAAATGACTTTTAGAGAAGAAAAAGAAAGGAAAGCCATAGTGAAAGAAAGCAAACTGCCCAACAAGGAAGTTGGGAAAAGCGTTCAATATTCTAGACATTGCATAACAGTGTGCCCGGTGTCTCTGAAGGCCGTTGCATATATCAGTGGATTCCTTGGGGTAAAAACCAAACTGTGGAGACAGCCTTGACGTAGATGCTTCAAGGTGTGGAATGTTTCCTGTATGTTTTCTCATCTGGGAACTGTAAGCATATGCAGTACATGTATAGTTATATAAATAAAGATGATGCACGCCTGGATTTCTTCATCCTGCCCACAGACCCGAAACCTACAGACCTGAACGTGTGCAGCGGATAATATAACAAAACGTAGCACAACATACAGAAAATCTGTGAGCTTAGAGCGTATCAGTGGAGCGCTTTCATGGTCATACATCTGACACAGATATAGTCCAGAGATAGTTTGAGGTTCGAGCTCCAAAACATGCAAACTTCCTGTTTTTGTGGACCATCAAAAAAGTGATAATCATCAGTATCAAACATTCCTTTTCATTTAAATACTGTGGAGAAACTAAATACAGGAACCTGGATTTTTTTTTTTTTCAAAATAGAAATGTTTTAATGCATGCAATCTTTTGTATAGTGAACTGGATGTGTTTTTTTTTAAACGATAAAAACGATCAGACTACAGCGTCCCCTCCCCTCCCCGCCCCAAACCCAAAACAGTAATTTTTGATAGTATTTAAAAAAAAAAAAAAAAAGCCTCTGACTCTTGCTGGTCTGCTCTGATTGTAGCCTACCTGTGGCATCATTACCGAATAAAAAATGTCTGAATCTGTTTCCTCACATCTAGAGAATGTAAAATCTTCCATGACAATGTAATTATTTTAGGACTCTATTTGCATTTCTCACTGTTAGCTTTTAAAGATAAAATAATAATCTGCTGCATTTAAAAAAAAAAGCATGAAACATTTAAATTGATTCATTTCATTTCCTGGAGGGCATGCGCTGACTTTTTTCCAACACATATGCAGATATTTCTTCTGAGCTAATTAGTTCAATAGAAGTGATATTAAACCATGTAATCTTTCAGAAAGACTTTTTGTATCACTGTCAGATTCTGACGTGTAAGTGTACGTTCCTTTAAAGTGAATTCTCTTGTTCTGACTTTATCTTTCGGTCAGTGTTGGTACAGCTCGCTCATTTACACAGGCAATAATAATATAATAGTGTTTGGATGATCGTACTGTATAGTAACATCCGTACTTAAATAGACCTCTATGTTAGTTTTGGTTTTGGCTTGTGTACGGACACGCATGTATCCTGACAGCTGTATAAAAGCAAACACGTGTCTCGAGTATTCCACAGCGAAGTTTTATTACATGAAAAAGCTACTGTTGCTTTAATAAATGCACTTGCTTTAAAGTCGTATTCACCTCCCTTGAACTTTTTCACGTTTTGATTACAACTTCGAACTGAAATGCACTTCTCTGACTTCTCTAACTTCTTGCACTCTGCTGGGTTGAATAACGCTCTCCTCACCCAGTCCTTGGCTTGCAGAGAACTGCCTCCTTTAGAGCAAAGTCACAGCTGTGTCATATTCTCTCCATTTTAATAATGGATTTAATGGTGGATGAATTTATATTGAGATCACATAGCACTGGTTAGAGGCATGCAAAAGCCATCACATATGTGTTTGTGTGTTTATATATATATATATATATATAACACATCCTCTATCTCAGTCTTTTGTTCTTATGTTCCCTTACTGTCTTTTTCTTTCTTTTTTTTTTTTTTTTTGGATTTGCTGATAAATATTGCATATTGACTTTCATGTTTGCTTTAAGACCATGTTGGTTTGCAATAAAAATACTGTCTGGAGCAATCTGTGTAACTGCCGTGTGTAATCCAGACGAACCTAATGACATTTAAGGGGACTTTTGCTGTACTTGCATGAACTCCGTTCAACTAATCGCACCACATCTGATGGCTAACTGGCTGCAGGTATGAACGAGTAAATAGCATTGCAAAATATAACGATTTTTTTTTTTCCCCAGCTCCACATCATGAGTTTTTTTTTGTTGTTTATTCATTTTATATAATCCCAGTGAAGGCCATTTAATTTTTAAGATCGTAGCATGCAAAATGGTCAAGGGGTCAATACTTTTACAGCCCACTATATTTATTGAGGTAGTTGGTTACAGTTCAAACCACTGATAACAGTGTAAAGTCTTCAGTAGATATAGTACATTATAGTTGCTTGTATAGTTTATGTGTAGCTATACATTATACATCATAAAGAAATTGGGAGCAACTTTACTAAACAATCAAAATATAGTAAAAGGTCAACAAACAAAAAAAAAAAAAAAAAAAAGTTTGCTCACTACACAGGAGAGACCATTGTCCGCAAAGCACAGCATGTCTTATATACACATATCTGCCTTAGCTGTAAAGTCGAAACCTCTATAAACAATGTGGTGAGGCCGATGCCGAGGTTGTGTGTGCCTCTTATGAGAAACCGACTGAAATCAACACTGTTCCTCATTTGAATGTTGAATATAATGAACCAGAGGAGAGAGGATTGAAACTATAGGGGTTTACACTTTTTACAGTTTTGAAACCATGCCCTGTCAGAACAGCACTGTGAACAGTCATAAAAGGTCACAGAGGTGTACTTTTTCATTTCTGCAGCCTACGGCTTTATTCTCATCAAGAGATAAAGACAGTAATTGATTTCTTTTTCTGTGTCTGTAGGCAGTAACCTAAAAAGAATAGCGTAGGTTAATGACAGTCAGTTTGTAGGTCATTAGAAAGTTTGACACCAGAACTGCGCTCCTATTAGACTTTGATTTGCTATTTTGAATATTGGATATTACAGGGTCTGGTGGATTTAGCCTTTAGATAGCTCAGTGTGCTAAATTAGCAAAGCACCACCAAAGGGGTTATAGTGTAGACATATGGGTTTTTTCTTCGGCCTGTCACGTTATTTATCACGGGTCTTTTGTCAAGCCAAGTTAAAGGCTGAACTTGTTTGTAGCCTTTAAACACCGGTTGAGAGAAATCTTTTCCATCTGAAACTGCTCAGATGCACCTAACCCACTTTGCTCAGCAAATAACATTTAGCATGCCAGCCATCTTGCATGAATGATGCAACATTGCTTCTTCCTGCATAACCTAACTGATTATGCTGATTATCTGAATGGAGAGCTTGACTAAATGATAAAAAAAAAAAAAAAACATATTAACCAGCACATTTTCTCTATAGATGTCCTCAAATAAAACATGAAAAAGTGCTCAAGGCTACGATACTATCACAGGATGTATTACTCAATGTTTCATCATAAAATTAGAGCTCAGTCCCAGCAGTCTTTATTTAACTGGTTAGTTGCATCTTCTATAGATGTGAGGAGTCAGGCGAATGCTGAAAACGAGCAAAAATAGAACCTCAAACTTTGTCACACATTCGAACAATGCATCAAAGCCTCCTCTTAGAACAAAAACCTCTCACCGATCATCAATGCTATTTGTCTTGTCTATGACTGCCAGAATGGCAAATTGTTATCATCCTGCCCAGAAGCATGAAGAAAGAAGTGTTCTTATTAATTCGGGCTGAACTGCAGCACTCTCTCTGAATCAGCTCAAGTCCACTGCTGAGGAAGTCCAAGTGCACAAATCTCTCTGATTTAGTCCGTTATCCCGTGCAGGCAGCTAACGTCAGCACAAGTGTCAGGTCGCCCATCACTGCTCTTTCTTCCTCCACCAAAACAGCCCTGGCCTTCTGCCTCGTGTTTTATTAGCTGTACTTTATGATTGGATGTTCCCCAGGCAGGCCGGGCTCATGGCTGATGCACTTGTCCAGAAGATGGATAGCTGCTGGACGGGCTGGATAATTACTTGCACTGTAAGCCTCAGGCTGAATAAATCATATCATAGTTGAGTTGTGTGTGTCCGCGCCCTGATGTTCTCGAGGATCCCTCTTCATGTTAGTGCTGCTCTTCTTATTATGCACGGTCACATACAAGGATGTCTGATCTACAGCTTGCAGGGTTTTTATAGCCGTTATAGAGTCGGATGTTCACCTTAAGGTCATGAGATTTGACCCAGGATGACATCTTGTACAGAACATCCATGGTATCCATGGGAAAAGCTGGGAAAAGCTCATCAGGAAGATCTTTCAGTGTTGTAACTGACGTGCATTTCCCATTTCATTTAGGACAAAAGCTATATTTACATCCAGGATGTTGAAAAGAAAATGGGTTTCCTTTAAACGTTACGCAACTGTTTTAAACATGCGTAAGAGAGCAGGAGGCATAAATACACCCGAAAGAAAAAACACTTATTTTGCCTATTTCTCTTTATAAGGTGAAAACCCTGAATCTCGGTCATTCCTGATTCCTGAAAGTCAGCGGTCGAAGCCGAATTCAGTCGCTGCGTAATTTTATTTGTTGGTGCATTTCCTTTTCGTATTCATTTGCCAACACATCTGAGGGAAATTCCAGATACAGATATTCCAGATAGTATTTTCCCGTATTTTTGTTTTCCAATGACTTAATGAGTACAAGCCAGGCAAGACAATGGCACAACAGGTAGCACTACTGCCATACAACCTCTGAGTTCAGGTTACTGTCTGAAAACAGAAACGAGAGGAATCTAATAGCCTTTGAATTCAGGAGCCAGTTTTATTTATTTTACTGTGATTAACTTTTTTTTGCAGTTCACTTCATCTCTAAATTTCTGTAAAACGAGATGGCTTTAAACCCCACTATATTTTACACTATATGTCCAAAAGTCACACCTAGACACCTGATCGATCACACACATATGTGTTTATTGATCATCCTGTTCCAGATTTAATCTCCCTTTGCTGTTATAATAATCTTCACCGTTCCGAGAAGGCTTTCTACAAGAGTTTTTGTGAGGATACAAGAGGATTTTTGTGCCCATTCTGCCACAAGACCTTTAGTGAGCTCAGGCACTGAAGACTTTTCTAGAGCATCTCAAAGGTGTTTAATGGGGTTAAGGTCAAGACAAACTCAGTTTTTATGGACCTTGTGAATTTTGAATGTGCTATGACATATGAAGAGATTCTAGAACATTGCATGGTTTCTGTCTGAAGGCCTACACAGTGTATGGACGTGACGCTCGGGTCTTACATACATACTGTGCTTTTGGCCTTATAGTGTATGCTAATTAATCGTTAATTTTGCTTAATGTCATTAATCCCATTTTTTTCTTTGCACAGAATTCTGCCACCCTACCGGTGACAAGCCCCAATGCTCCTGTTACAGGCTACAAACGCATGGTGATCCCCACCCAACCACCTCTGACTGCGACCAAGAAGTCCACCCCCAAGCCTCAGGCACCTCCATCTGCTGCACCACCCTCCTCTCCGTCTCCTTCCTCACGGCCTCAGCAACCAGTTCCTGCTTCCTATAGCACGGCCTCTACCCCAAGCCAGCCCACGTTCAGCGTGCAGGCTCGAGCAGCTCAACCTGGCCCTCAGCAACAGCATCAGCAGCCTGGCCGAGCCACGTATGCCCAAGGGCAGTACACACCGCCCCAACCGCGAGGCCCTGACTTTGCTTACGGGCCTCCACAGCCAACCTTCTCCCCAGCTGGAGGGTACCACGAGCAACACTATGGAGGAGCTCCACCCCCTGGAGGCCACAACACTTGGAGAGCTGAGCCAAGCCATCATGCTGTACTACCACACAATCAGAGCTACCAGCCTCCTGCCCCAAAGAAGACCTACATCACTGATGCTCCTCCCAGCATGGCACCTTATGGCGCAGGAGCCATGGGAGCTCAGAAGGTAGGAATGATCTGTTCACACCGCTGAATACCAAGTACAAAATAAAGCAAATGTATTTATTTCACTCTGTTGAGACAAGGCAATATGTGCAAAGCGTTAAAGTAAAGACAGTCATTTCCTGTCTTATTATCATCACCTGTTGACAGTCTTTCGAGGCACTGAATCTACACGTAGTCCATGGCCATAAGGGAAAACAGGAAATAGAAACTGATTGGGCAGCCGGCTACCTCAATTTTATAGAAAGCTAGGGACTGACAGAGGTTTGTTCAATCATAGCACCAGGAAACATTTATTATCTGAACTGGCTTTGCTTTTAACCCCAGATGGTTAGCGGGTTGTTAG